>CM077193.1:51807519-52070019 GCA_039654625.1 Rhinogobio ventralis | reverse complement strand
GGAGAGGGGAGGTTGTGGAATCCGTTTGTAGGGCGTGAGTGGTCAGTGGGCGGGGACATGGGCGGGGCTTGGGGCTTGTTGGGCGGGACGGCGGGAGGTGTCAGAGCAGGTTTGGGCGTGGCCAGTGGAGGAGGTTTCAGAGCGGCTTTAGGGGCGGAGCAGGACGGAGGCTGGAGGGCTTTTTTAGCCGTCACTAGCATGGCCGCTTGGATGAGCGGTCTGTCCTGTGGCGGAGATCCTGGCTGAAGGGCAGCTTTAGCGGAGAGAGCCAATGGCGGCAGTTTGGGAAGCGGTTTGGGATTGGTTACTGCCAGAGGAGAGCGTTCAGATCGAGTTTCTGTCAAACAAAACACATAATATATATATCTATACATTATACAAAGTGATCTCCCTGAAAGAGTCTCTTCTGCTCACCAAAGCTGCGTTTATTTGATATAAAAATACAGTAAAAACAGGGAAATATTATTAAGTTAGCTTGAGAACTTAGCTTGAAATGTGCTAGAAAACATGCTAATCGTGTGTTAAATCTTGGTAACGTGTTAAATTACACTAGTAACATGCAAAATAATGCTAGAAACATGCTAATAATGCTAGAAACACGCTAATCATGCTAGTAATGTGTTAAATCATTCTAGAAACATGCTAATAATGCTAGAAACATGCTAAGCATGCTTGCAATATGTTAAATCATGCTAGCAAAATGATAAAATCATGCTAGTAACATTCTAGCAATGTGCTAAATAATGCTAGCAAACATGTTAATCATGCTAGCAACATACTAGTAATGTTCTAAATCATGTTAGCAACATGCTAATAAATGTGTTAAATAATGCTAACTACATGCGAATCATGCTAGCAATGTGTTAAATCTTAGTAACGTGTTAAATAATGATAGTAAACTGCTAAATCATGTTAAACTTAAACTTAAATGTTTATTCCTGTGATCATTACTCCAGTTTTCAGTGTCACGTGATCCTTCAGAAGTCATTCTAATATGATGATTTGATGCTCAGGAAACAGTTATGATGATTATCAGTGTTGAAAACAGTTGTGCTGCTTCATATTTTGATACACTACCATTCAAAACGTTTATAATGTCACAAAAGATTCTAATTTAAATGAGAGAATCCTGAAGAATCAAATGAATCACGGTTTTGTTTTTTAAAGGTGACCGATGAGCAGATGTTACCTGCGGTCACTTTGGAAAGGGGAAGTAAAGCCCCAAACTCAGGTGACGGGATGGAGCAGAGTTTGGTGTTTTTATAATACCCATCCCATGATCCCACTGCATGCTCCTAAACACACAAACACACACACATGAATGTTAAAGTTACCTTTCTGACAATAAACGTTACATGTGACGAATGCTCACCAGAAGAACTCCCACGTAAACGGCGGCGGAGGCCCGGTTAGGCAAGGGCCCGCAGAACTGGACGGTCCCCCGCTGGACAGACTCGTCCTGGGTGAAACAGACCCTCTGTCCGACAGCGAGCGGCTGCGGCGAGACGGACTCTGCCGCGCGGGACAGGATGTTCGGGTTGGATTGGTGCGGGTGGCGCTCGTGGTCGCCGGAGCTGCCGCTGCGTGACGACCGAGGGAGGTTGAGCTCGCTGACCGGCAGGAAGAGGCCGCAGGCGTCCGGACACGTGAACAACTGACGCCCTTTATGGTTGCCATTAGATGTGCCGCGGCCTGCCGCCCATCCCTGACAGAAAACACACAACCATCAGACATATGGAAAACTTTCATTATATATATACACACACACACATATATAGTGTTTAATTCTCATATAATAAAAATAAAAATATTTTAATATATATAGAAGAGATTTCTAGATTAATATTTCATATTTTTACTACATATTTGTATTATTCATTTTATACATCAAATGTTTTATGCATAATTAAATTTAATGTTGAAAAATTTAATAATAATTGTTATGAACAATACAATATTAAATTAGAATTGTACTAAATATATATATATATATATATAATAAAATTCTAAATTCATATTTTATTATAAATCATTATTTCTTTTTCATTATTTTCATTCGTTCTTGTTTTCAAAAAACTACATTTTATATATATTAATAAAAAAAAAATATTATAATTTTTTTAAATAATAACAACACATTTTAATATGAATTATATATATATTTTATACAATTCTAAATTAATATTTTATTACACTAAATGTATTTATTTTTAAATATATTATTAATATTAATGAATAACAATACGTATCATCATAAATATTATAATTTATAATTATTATTATTATACAGTATTATTATTAATTTTACCATTTCATTAATTTATAAATTGAGCTTTATTTTACACTACACTTTCGCTTAAAACAAGGAAGAAGAAAAAAATCTAAAATTGCCAATGAGGTGTATATGCCGCCCATATTTATATTACATTCTTAAAACCTCACAATTTTGCTTTCCGAGTAAATGTGTTTTTAAGGTTTTATTAATGGAAATCAAGATAAGATGTATTGAGCACTTGCCTTCAGCTGAACCCCGAAGTAAACGGCGGCGCTTCCTCTGGCCAAGGGGCCGCGGTAACGGAGCTCCGCCTCGGCCAGCTCTGATTGGCTGCGGTTCCAGAAGACCCGCACCTCTGAGCCCAGTGACAGAGCGGCAAACCTCTGCAGGATCAGCGGCCGGGACAGCAGCTTGACCCGGATGTCCAGATCAGGGACGGGCTCCAGCAGACCAGCGAGGTCCGACGGGACTTCACTGAGCACCTGCCGCTCCACCTTCACCACCGACCCATTATCAATCACCTGCACACACACACACACACACACACACACACGTCACGTCCTCCATAGAGAAACACAACAGGTCTGTGCGGCAACAGAAACACGTGACCGCCACACCACAACATGATCTTCAGTCGATAAGGACAGATAAACAGAGTGCACATTTCTGTCACGGAGGGAAAAAATTAAACGTGGGTGTATTTATCTCACAATAAATTTTTTTTTTTTTAGTTTACATCTCTTTTTATATCTCGCAATTCTGAAGAAAAAAAATTAATAAAGTAAATTGAGTAAAAATTGTATTATTCTGTGACGGAAAAAACCCCCAGATGTAAACTCTAAAATTGCGAGATGTTCAACTCACAATTGAGCGAAAAATCTACGAATTGAGATAAAAGTCACAATTACCTTTTTAATGTAAAAAGTCAGAATTGCGAGATAAAGTCGCAATTACCTATTTTATTAACAAAAACAACAATAAACAGATGCAAACTCATACTTCCAAGAAAAAAGAATTGAGTACTGAGAATTTACAATTGTGAGAAAAAACGTAGAATTGTAAGAATAAAAAAGTCGCAATTACCTTTTATATATTTTTTACTGTAGAATTCAAAGGAAATGTTGACAATTGTGAGATAAAGTCTCAATTACATTTTTTATAATAAAAAAAAAACAGATAATTCCGAGAAAAAAAAGTTTTTGTAAAAATGTACACTCACAATGAGTTAATTGCGACTTAATGCTTTATTTTGTGGCAGAAACTATTTGAGCTAAAAAAAAAAATCTAAGAATTGAGATAAGAGTCACAATTTCCCTTTTTTTAAATTGTAAACTCAGAATTCCAAGAAAAAAAGACTTGTGAAACGTAAACTATTCTGAGTTTCTAACTTGCATTTGCGAAAAAACTTAGAATTGTACGATTAAAAAAACGGTTTTAATGTAAACTCATGAACTCGCAATTGTGAGGGAAAAAAGTCAGAATCGCGAGAAAATCTATATTTTTAAGTCTGAATGGCAAGATTTAAAAAGTTAATTGCGACTTTTAATTTTTTTATTTGTGGCAGAAACTAAAAAAAACAAACAGAAGACCTAAAACTTGCAATTGCGATAAAAAAAAGTAAAAATCGTGAGACAATACGTCACAATCCCCTTTTTTTATTCCGTGGCGGGAACAAGCCTCCACAGTTCTCTTACCTTCACCCACAGGTAGTCTCCTCTTCCAGCCCTGTGTCCTCCTCCTCCTCCCTCCTGCTCCACACACAGCTGCCCCCTCTGCAGGCGAATGGTTCCTTCCAGGTGGTCCTGCACTTTATAGTCGGACGCGACCATGTACATTTTGGGGGGGCGTCGCCTCCTACCGTGATGCGCGTCGCCGGACATGGTGATGTGAACACCCCCGGACCTGCGCGTGCACGAAACACGTAATAACATTTAAATCTATAAAAGAACACATATCATTTGACAAACTGAATAAAATAGTATCAGTCGACCATAAAAACAAAGTCGAATCGCTTTGCGAAACTACGTGCAAAGTGAACCAAAAACATTTCCTCCTTTATCAAACCTGTTTAACCACACCTCTCGGTTATAACATCGTTTTGATTTTAAACATATTGAAACGCTAACTTACCGACAAAGTCATCACCTCTGCTTAAAGTGCGACACTTTATCGCTCCGAAAAAAAAACAATAATGCCTCACTTTCACCAAAGCAGGAAGCGAGATGACGGACGGCTGCGTGGGCCAATCAGATTGAAGAGCTCAGAATGACGGGTGGGCGGGGCTTCGTTCTGAGGGAATTTCCACTGTTGCGGTTTGTATTTTGGTTAAGAAATTAGTTTTTTTTTCATCTGACGGATATTTCCTTCATCTTCCGAGAATTCAACGAGCGGTAAATGCACTTATCTCAGACCATGCCTCTTTTCGTTCAAGATAGGAGCACGTGGAATGATATGTAAAAGAAATTAACCAAACCTAAGTATGAGATGGGAGGAAAAAATATAATTCATTAAGGTTTTTGTGTTTACTTGCAAAACTTTTGCGTTCTCCTAGCTCATTATCTGGGGAAATTTTGCATTCTCTCCCAGAAGTTTTTAGATTATGATTTATAAAAGCATGATTGTTTTCCCTATGTGCTTGAAATGGGCAAATCCCCCTAATTATAAATTAAAATAGTAAGTCACCTTTTAAATCAGTCACATGGATGGTTAAAGTTTAAACACAATAATGAGCTGTTTTTATGAAAAAAATGTATACACAGTCAGACGCCCAGCCCTATATGTGATATTCTCTCAAAGTTTTCAGTTGTACTGACAATTGAACATTCAAGATGACTGGGAAATGAGTGAACGCAAACAGAGAAAAGTAACTGCAGAAGTGGAGGACATGAGAGAAATGACTATTAGGAATTGCCCCGCCTCAAACCCGTGCTTCATGCCAGCACACAAAACTCATTCACGGCTCCCAGCATGCATTGCGACATGAATAAATGATGCAGCTGGGTTCTTTTACTATTTGAATGTTTTGATTGTCTACATTGTTGAGGTTTGTATGATGAGCGTTGAGGTATAAGTGCGTCTCAACTGTTGTACATCACACAGATCTCTTCACTATTACAAGTGACATTTGTGTCAGCAGCTGAACTTATTACTTATTACGCTTCTACTACATAATTATTAAAATCAGTCACAAAACTACAGTCAAATAACAATGCAAACATGATGTAAATACAGTAAGAGCTTCATTTATTACATATTGGGATTTTTGACGTGTCCAGATAAACTCGCGCTGTGTGATTGACAGCTTCAGCAATTTAAATAACAGATTTTATTTCATGCTACCCCAGCAAACACAGCATGTCAATGTGAATGTTGGACTCCAACTAATCCAACGTCAGTCAGACGTCATATTTTGGTTGAAAACGAAAGTGCGGTTGACGTCCAAACCCAACGTTTGATGTCAAGCTCCAACGTCAGACAGACGTTGGATTTTGGTTGGTTATGATTAAACAGCATTACCAGCTTCACACATGTAGCGACTGAGGCAAATCAGACACATAATCGCCTGTTACATTTAAAAAATATGTTTTAAATGCTCTGTGCTTAGTAACAGACCTTCCCCCAACACAACAGAGAAAGGTCCCTCAGTTACCCTGGATACCAACTGATAAGACGTTTTATGGCCCTAAAAAATGTAGCCACATGGAAAAGGCCATAGTTAAGACACAAAGCCTGTAAAACACACGCTTTTGCCTTAAGTTATAGACCAACCGTCTATAAATGAATATGCACCCCAGGACATTGTATGTCAAGTCAGGTCAACTTTATTTATATAGCGCTTTTTACAATGCAGATTGTTTCAAAGCAGCTTCACAGTGTTAAACAGGAAAATAATGAACAGAATTTGATTCGGCTGTACAGCCGCTCTGGAGAAAACAGTGATGTCATCAGCTCATTTCAATTATCATATATATTCAAGTAATGTAGTTGATATAATTTAGTTTAGTAATTAAATATATTTGGATATTTATTAGAAAATTTAGTGTCCCCAACTGAGCAAGCCAGAGGCGACAGTGGCAAGGAACCAAAACTCCATCAGGTGTCCTAATGGAGAAAAATAAACCTTGAGAGAAACCAGGCTCAGTCGGGGTGCCAGTTCTCCTCTGGCCAATTAACAAACAGTGTATGATTATTATTTTGGCAACCTTATAGGTCAGAAGTAATATTAGATCGGAATATTCGGAGGCATCATGCCGGGTTTATTGAGGATGGCGTGTCGATTAAACAATTATTAAATAGGAATATTCGGAATATCGGAGGCATCACGCCGGAGATGGATCCATTGAGGATGCCATGTCGATGAGCAATTTCAGAGGGTAGACTAATTGACACGGTCTCTGCAGACACTTCAGGGATGTGTTGGTAATGTCTGGGCGCTGGTCCACCATCTGATCTGGATACGGCCCGGATCCGGCTGACTGCAGTAAACCTCGGGATAAACAGAGAGACTAACATTAGCGTAGATGCCATTCCTCTTATGATGTAATGAGTACATCAGGTGTTATGGGAAGTGTTCCCGGTTCCGGCTGATCTAGTTAATGCAGCCTAACAATTTGAATAAAATATAAATGAAAAATGTTTTATGTGTATGCCATAGTAAAGAGATGCGTTTTTAGTCTAGATTTAAACTGACAGAGTGTATCTGCTTCGCCAACAATGCTAGGAAGGCTGTTCCAGAGCTGTTATGTTATTTTGTTTATGCATGTCTTATGAACAACTTACTAGTCCATGTAAGTTCATATACACTCCCCTAAAGGATTATTAGGAACACCATACTAATACTGTGTTTGACCCCCTTTCGCCTTCAGAACTGCCTTAATTCTACGTGGCATTGATTCAACAAGGTGCTGAAAGCATTCTTTAGAAATGTTGGCCCATATTGATAGGATAGCATCTTGCAGTTGATGGAGATTTGTGGGATGCACATCCAGGGCACGAAGCTCCCATTCCACCACATCCCAAAGATGCTCTATTGGGTTGAGATCTGGTGACTGTGGGGGCCATTTTAGTACAGTGAACTCATTGTCATGTTCAAGAAACCAATTTGAAATGATTCGAGCTTTGTGACATGGTGCATTATCCTGCTGGAAGTAGCCATCAGAGGATGGGTACATGGTGGTCATAAAGGGATGGACATGGTCAGAAACAATTCTCAGGTAGGCCGTGGCATTTAAACAATGCCCAATTGGCACTAAGGGGCCTAAAGTGTGCCAAGAAAACATCCCTCACACCATTACACCACCACCACCAGCCTGCACAGTGGTAACAAGGCATGATGGATCCATGTTCTCATTCTGTTTACGCCAAATTCTGACTAAGACCAGGCAACATTTTTCCAGTCTTCAACTGTCCAATTTTGGTGAGCTTGTGCAAATTGTAGCCTCTTTTTCCTATTTGTAGTGGAGATGAGTGGTACCCGGTGGGGTCTTCTGCTGTTGTAGCCCATCCGCCTCAAGGTTGTGCATGTTGTGGCTTCACAAATGCTTTGCTGCATTTTGCTGCACTCGGTTGTAACGAGTGGTTATTTCAGTCAAAGTTGCTCTTCTATCAGCTTGAATCAGTCGGCCCATTCTCCTCTGACCTCTAGCATCAACAAGGCATTTTCGCCCACAGGACTGCCGCATACTGGATGTTTTTCCCTTTTCACACCATTCTTTGTAAACTCTAGAAATGGTTGTGCGTGAAAATCCCAGTAACTGAGCAGATTGTGAAATACTCAGACCGGCCCGTCTGGCACCAACAACCATGCCATGCTCAAAATTGCTTAAATCACCTTTCTTTCCCATTCTGACATTCAGTCTGGCGTTCAGGAGATTGTCTTGACCAGGACCACACCCCTAAATGCATTGAAGCAACTGCCATGTGATTGGTTGATTAGATAATTGCATTAATGAGAAATTGAGCAGGTGTTCCTAATAATCCTTTAGGTAAGTGTATGTCGTGTCTCCTATCAAATGAATGCTCTCTTCACGACTTACACTTTCATGTATGTCACTTCCTCTTAGGAAGTAATGTGTGTTTGTTGCATTAATTGGAGTATATATGGGCACAGGCCCATTGAATCTTGCTTGAAACAAAGATCCATAAATCTCCCACATAGGAATTTCCCGCTGGGAAATCCCAACAATCCCATTGGGCAACTCGACCATTGAGGGTGGGATTTCTCTAAGACTCTTAAGAGAGAGACGCTCTCTCTGTCCTCCTTCTCTTCTCTTCTCCCTCTGGACCAAGACGACGCGTCACCTTGGCTGTCAATCTGGCCGGCCAACAGGCCTGCACACACAGCCTCACGTGTGTGTGTGGGACAGGAAACCAGATGCCACCATATGGCCAGCAGGCCCAACTCCTCATGGCGTGTGCAACTATATGTTTTGTGTCTGTATGTTTTATGTCCGTTTAATCTTGTCCGCGATTTAGTTATTAAAGTTTGTGCACAATATATGTTGGTTCTGACTCCCTGTCTGCAAACAAATTGTCACTTAAATGATCGATCTTGTTAAGCGCTCTTAAGCGCTTATGTAAATAAGCAATGTAAATTATGTAAATTATGTCCAGGAAAAATATCCTTTTCTTAGAATTAATTAATAATCAATAGGCCTACTGAACATTCATAGGATGAACTGATTGATTGATTGTAATGTTAATGTAGCTACATCAAGTTAATCAATTTAACTGATTAAAATATTCATAATTAATCATAATGAGTTATGAATAATTATTAATATTTCCGCTCTGAGCTAATTCGCTACACACATTACTAACCAGATTGACTTTATTTCTGTCAGATGACTACAGACGCTTTTATTGGGAATTAACAGAGGTTTAGATGATGATGATTTACTGAAAATAATAGTTTTGGTTTGAAGTCACCATGATGGTGATCAGTGTTTGCTTTAGTTGGGTAGTTGGCTGCTGTAACTATGTTTGTTATGGCAAGAAAAGCAAAGGAAAATATGATCAGATGATATTGTTTATTTGATGATAGATATATATAACATTTGAAAACATAAATACAACATCCCTAAACAAAAGATGTGGAAATAGCCACCATTTCTAGATTTGCACTGGAAACGTTCATCTTAACTCACACATATATTAACGCATCTATTCATATTAACAGCGCAATTCGTTAATGCATAAGTTAACATTTCTAACGCACCATCTTACTCTAAAGGTAAAAATGCTGTTGTGTACTTTATAAACATTATTAAACAAAGCATGTACTAATGTTTTTTTGAGAACCTTATTATCAAGTGTACACTATTTCAACATGAACTGATGTGTTAACATTTGTAGGTTCATTACAAAGCAGTAAATAATAATAAATGCTTTGTTAATGGCATGTCATGCTAACAAAGAGTCTACAAAATGTTAGTAATACATCAGGTAATATTGAAATAGTGTACACTTTACATTAAGGGACACTTTAAATGCTTTGTTGAATGCAAGTACTGATAGTTAAGTGCGTATCCATTGATATTCAGATGGTTTCCACCTTAGAAATGGTTACCTTTACCAACAGCGCAGAATCAATGGCTTATTAAATAATGTTGATAAGGTACACAACAGCATTTTTACCTTTAGAGTAAGATGGTGAGTTAGAAATGTTCATCCTTAGTGTGAGTCAACTGCTGTGTAAACTAATGTAAATATGTACAGTAAGATAACCTTACAAAAACAGTAAAGCTACAGGCATTGTTCATGGTTAGTTCATGTTAACTAATACAACCTTAAAATGTTACCATGAACATTTCTGCAGTTTTTTAAATTAGGATAGGATATCTTTGCTATAAACCCTATGGTTAGTGTTAGTGTTTTTCGCCATTTTTCTTGTAATTTTACATACATTTTGTGTGTGGAAAAATCTGAAAACAATAAATACAGTATTTTTTTCTGAGAAAAATGAAATTACTGTAATACGTCATTGATGGCGTAATATTTAAAAGTTTATGTTACAGATGTTGTTTGTAATTTCACAGAGTTTTAAGTACAATTTAAAATAAAAGAAAATGACAAAAAAAAGTAGTTATTTTCTGTCAAATTAGGAAACGCATATCTGTTCAGTGGCGTATCTCTTCTGGTCCTTTTGGAAGACGTTCCCATCGGACTGGATTCTCCATGAAAGTTTAGCATCTTCTGCCAGTCCCTTCTCCTTCAGGATCTGCTTCAGAACACAAACAGACTTATGAAGGATATTTCTGCAGTGGAATTACAGTGGTAAGAAGAGCGAGACTCACCTCCGATAAAATCTTGTTCATCACTTCCGGATCATTCAGATTTTCACTTGATTTCACCCCCAGTTTCACGATCTGTGGGACGCCCAGAATAACGTATAGTTTAATTTCCATGGACTGAGTTTGTTTACCTTCAGTGTCCTGCTTCCTTTGTTCTAGTTTCCCGCCACTCATTAGTTTCCATGGACACTGATTAACGAGCACACCTGTCTGTCTTTAGTTCATCACCATGTGTATTTGAGTTCCTCATTGTTCACTGTTCATTTGTCAGGTATTGGCGTGTCTTACACACTCATTTGTTTCATCTTGTGGATCTTCCTGAGTTTGTTTTATTTTAATAAAGACTTATTATTTTAACCTTCTTCATCATCTCTGAAATGATCAATGCTTCAATCAAATGAATTCACAAGTAAAACGTCTCGCTCTGTTGGACATAAGTTTATATGATTTGCTCAAACTGGACTGGCAGTTAAACACTAACTAAATAAACACTTTCACACACAGGGTTTAGACTAAGCCAGGAATAGGCCCTAGTTAAATTAGGACATTTAAGTAGATTTTATAAATGTGTCTTAGAAAAAACATGGTGGTGTGCATCTTGAGACAAAACAATGGCGTTGACATTTTAAGATATCTCAGTGCAAATTACTTTCCGTTAAAACAGCTCGAACATGCATTTTAGACTGGGACTAGCTTAAGCCTTGTCTGTGAAACCAGAGTTAATGTTTAATCATTATTTTCAGAGTTTTGACCAGCAAGATCTCAAAGTGGTACAGATCAGGGCCCGTATTTGCTGTACAATTCAAATAAATGTGCAAAGAGCAAATACACAAAACCACTAATGTTACACAACGCATACACCTAACTACTCACCTAAAAACAAACAAGCTATTAACATATCAGCAAGCAGAGATAGACAGAAAAGCCAGAGAGAAAAGATGAGATTTTAAAAGATACCACTGTAGAGGCAAAAGCAGACTGTTTCTGAGCCAACACTGAAAAAGAACGATCACCCTGAAGTGTTTTTGGTCAGAGTGATCTTGATGGTGAGTATAACTGTAACAGATCTGAAAAATAGGGTGGAGCCATAACATTTAAAGATTTAAAAACAAACAACAAAATCTATAATGGATTGGCAATGTAAAGAAAGCTAATTTTGGAGTGATGTGTCACCGCTTTCGAGAGCCTGTCAACAATCTGAACAATTTGCAGTCGTGTCAGTGTTGACTGACTAAACCCTCAAATTTTAGGGAGTCATCGAAAATTACCCCTACATTTTTTACCATGGGTTTACCATAAATAGATAAGGTGCCTAAATCAATACCCAGATACATTAGGGGGTGCAAACACAATAGTCTCAGTTTTGCAGGAAATTGACAGCCAGCCAAGTTTTTAAATCATTCAGACATGCTAGAAGAGGCCCTAATGCATTATCTTCCTTTTTTACTGCCATATACACCGATCAGGTGCATAACATTATGACCACCTTCCTAATATTGTGTTGGTCCCCCTTTTGCTGCCAAAACAGCCCTGACCCGTCGAGGCATGGACTCCACTAGACCCCTGAAGGTGTGCTGTAGTACCTGGCACCAAGATGTTAGCAGCAGATTCTTTAAGTCCTGTAAGTTGTGAGGGGGGACCTCCATGGATCGGACTTTTTTGTTCAGCACATCCCACAGATGCTCAGATGATCAAAACCACAAACTCGTTGTGCTCCTCAAACCATTCCTGAACCATTTTCATTATCCTGCTGAAAGAGCCACAGCCACCAGGGAATACCGTTTCCATGAACATTCCCTAAAGCATCACACTGCCTCCGCCGGCTTGCCTTCTTCCCATAGTGCATCCTGGTGCCATGTGTTCCCCAGGTAAGCCACGCACACGCACCCGGCCATCCACATGATGTAAAAGAACACGTGATTCATCAGACGAGGCCACCTTCTTCCATTGCTCCGTGGTCCAGTTCTGATGCTCACGTGCCACTGTTGGTGCTTTCGGCGGTGGACAGGGGTCAGCATGGACACCCTGACTGGTCAGCGGCTATGCAGCCCCATACGCAACAAACTGAGATGCACTGTGTATTCTGACACCTTTCTATCAGAACCAGCATTAACTTCTGGAGCAATTTGAGCTCCAGTAGCTCGTCTGTTTGATCGGACCACACGGGCCAGCCTTCGCTCCCCACGTGCATCAATGAGCCTTGGCCGCCCATGACCCTGTCTCCGGTTCTCCACTGTTCCTTCCTTGGAGCACTTTTGATAGATCCTGACCACTGCAGACCGGGAACACCCCACAAGAGCTGCAGTTTTGGAGATGCTCTGACCCAGTCGTCTAGCCATCACAATTTGGCCCTACCAGACAGGCCCGGATTAACATAGTGTAGTGCCCTAGGGTGACCACATTTGAATATGGCCTACAAAAGAAATCTAATAAAGTAATGAAATGTAAAATAACACTGTATAGTTTTCACTGTGTAAATTGATAGATTAATGCTTATTAAAGCTAAAGTTATTCTATTTTCTCTTTGCCTTTGTTTAATTCACATTAATGGCTCAATCGTCAGCAGGTTTATTAGACGCTTATAATACCAAATGCAGATCTAATAATACCATATTTTCCCATTTCTCCAAACTATTTATGCCTATTTAAGATATAAACTGTGTTTAATACTCTCCAAGCCGGTCATTTTGGCTATTTGATGTGTATTTGATGGTTAAGATGTGCATACGAAAAGTTTAAAGTATAAATGTGCAAGTCGGTCCATTCCGCAGTGCGCGCACAAGCCGTCTTGAACTTGGAAACAGCAATTATTGTGCTTTTAATAGCTCTTTTTTATTATCAAACACGTCCTGCAATTTAGCAGCAGTAGAGACTGCATTTGACATCAATCATAGATTGAGCTAAATCTGAAGTTAAGTTAAGTTTAGGGAGAAATGACAGCTGTGAAAGGAAGGAATTCACTTGAATGGATGTCAATGGAGGAGAGGCTTCAGTACACTGAATAAACCTCTTTTGTAAGGGAAACAGCTTATCATTTAATCAATCGACTGCCTGTTTTACTCTAAACAATACTTTTGTTGTGAATGATATGTAGATTTAAACTATCTATACTATAGTATGTCATAATTTTGATTTGTGATGATTGAGATTAAGATTTACAACGCATGATTTTTTTCTTTATGTGATTAAAATGGGCTTCCATAAAATGCCCTTTATTCATTAGAAATAAAAAAATAGCCTTTTAAGTCACATGGATGGTTAAAGTTTAAACACAACAATAAGCTGTTTTTTTATTAAACATTTTATATACACTTTTCACATAACTTGAACATACAAAATTTTAAATACATATTAACAAACATTAATAAATAAGTGCACAAGTAAAAGAAAATACATATATTCAATATAAAACTAAACTCAAAAGCTTGGAAATGTATAGAATTTACACTTTACATTATAAAAAAAAAAAGATGAAACTTTATGGTAATCTTCAAAAAGAAAAAAAACTAAATGGTTAACTTTAATCTTCTTTTTTTAAAGTACTTGAAGTAGTTCAATCTGAGTGCTAACTAGTTCTTTGTAGGGCCACCACTAACATTCACAGTATATTTACCTTAATCCAACCTTTATTTTGTTTATTTTTACATTTTGACACAGTTTCCCTCTAAACTTTTCCACAGACCCCAATTTGCAAACACCTGCCGTAAAGGACCTTAGTGGAACACTCGAGTCTCAACTTAATCTGCCGCCTGTTATAATGTGTCAGATTCATGTTTCAAGCACTCGGCTGCATCTCTCTCTGATGATGTGGTCAGTGTTCTCAGGACTTCAGCGTTTGCTCCGTGTCGATGAAGTACGTGGTCAGTTGACCTTTGCCCTTGACGTTGATCACTCCTCTCAGAGTGACACTATAGCCCAGCATTTGAGCCACATGTGCGGTTTCCTCGGTCACCTGAGGAGACAACAAACAACACACCTTCATGTCCTCTTGGGAAGTTCGTATTTTCGAGTTGGGAAGTTTGTGTTTACGAGTTGGGAAGTTTGTGTTTACGAGTTGGGAAGTTTGTGTTTACGAGTTGGGAAGTTTGTGTTTACAAGTTCGGAAGTTTGTGTTTTACGAGTTGAGAAGTTTGTGTTTACGATTATATACGATTTATAAAAGAATGTCTGTTTTCAAAATTTTTTTTGTAAAAAGTGTATCGGGTCTCTAGTGACCCGATGTATGTAATAGTGTAAGTATATTTCTTTCTGTGCAACAATAATTAAATCGCTAATGACTTCAGTGCAATTAGGGATGCACCAATATGAAAATTTTGGCCGATACCGTGATAAGTGATAATTCTTTATATTTGAAAGCCAATAACCAATATATTGGGCAAAAAATTTTTATCCCAATTTTTATATAAAGCACACAATAATAACGTTCTCATTATAATTTTATGTAGCCTATATGACAGATTTGCGCTGCATATGTTGCACTGAACTGTATTTTCCTTTTTTGAAGTGATTCCAATCATATTAACCATTCAAAACCATCATGACGAAAAGTGCGCATCTGAAGGAAATAATCCATTATTTATCGGCTTTAATATATTGGCCAAATTTTTCATTTGCTCCCCACGTGCATCAATGAGCCTTGGCCGCCCATGACCCCGTCTCCGGTTCTCCACTGTTCCTTCCTTGGAGCACTTTTGATAGATCCTGACCACTGCAGACCGGGAACACCCCACAAGAGCTGCAGTTTTGGAGATGCTCTGACCCAGTCGTCTAGCCATCACAATTTGGCCCTTGTCAAACTCGCTCAAATCCTTACGCTTGCCCATTTTTCCTGCTTTAACACATCAACTTTGAGGACAAAATGTTCACTTGCTGCCTAATATATCCCACCCACTAACAGGAGCCGTGATGAAGAGATCATCAGTGTTATTCACCGGTCATAATGTTATGCCTGATTGGTGTATCTTGCGTCCCTAAGTGTAATTCACCTTTATTCCTCAGGGTGGCAGTGTCTGATACATGATGATGACGTGATGGCTCAGCGAGCAGAGCAAATATTTTATTGCAATCAAATATTAGTGTCATGGATCTGGTGAAGAAGCTGTCAGCGATAATCATAATATTGATTTTGAAGACGTTGAAAACGACAGTTTTGAGAACATTATTGAGATGGCGAATATGAGCCAGACGGGAAATGAGCTCTGACGATGACAGTGATGATGGGAAAAAGCATCTGCTCAAATGGAAACCCCTCCAAGATCCAAAAGGTAACGAAATATGCTTTATTTTATTCTACCTTTTTACTTTGTAGAGATCCATTCGTGTTAGATATAGATCTGGGTCGAATCTAAAGATCCGAATATGTAATAATGATAGTATGCAGTGATTCATGTATTTAAGGGTTAAATTACAACACAAACAGATTAATGTTGTGATATTTTGACAGGTGTAAAGGCGCCACACCTGTATTTTGTCCAGGACTCCAGTGCTGTCCATCCTGCTGGCCACATTCACCGTGTTTCCCCAGATGTCATACTGCGGTTTGTGAGCGCCGATGACGCCTGCGATCACGGGGCCGTGATTTATCCCTGAACAAAACACAACACCAGTCTGGAACTCACATTTGTGCTAGATAAACAGATATAGAGAACTATCAACAATCTGACCAGGCATTTTAGCAGCAAATCATCATATTAGAATGATTTCTGAAGGATCATGTGACACTGAAGACTGGAGTAATAATCACAGGGATAAATTACACTTTACTATATATTCACATAAAGAACAGCTGTTTTACACTGGAACTAGATGAGTAACGTTTGTTTCTCTATAAGTTTGACATTTTTTTGACAAGCTTAACGTTTGAATTGAATTGTTGAAATTGAAGTTTGGGACAGAAAGGGAACACACGTTTCTAGCATGATTTACCACATTGCTAGCATGTTCTACCATGATTTAACATGAATTAGCATGTTGGTAACATGAATTGGCACAATGGTAGCATTGTTTTAACACTTTGCTAGTATGAATTTGAATGTTGCTAACATGAATTAGCATGTTTGCTAGCATTATTTACCATGTTGCTAACATGTTTTATCATGTAGCTAGCATGATTTAGTATATGTTGCTAGCATTTGTAACAGATTGCTAACATGATTTAGCATTTTGCTAGCATGTTTTAACATGAATTAGAATGTTAACATGATTTAACAAGTTGTTAATGTTTTAACATGTTGTTAGAATTAATTAGCACGCTGTTAGCATGTTTAAACTCCTTGCTAACATTTAACATGTTGCTATTAGCATGAATTATCATGTTACCATGTTTTAACATTTTGTTAGCATGAATTAACATAATGCTAACATGTTTAGCCTGTTGCTAGCATGGTTTATCATGTTGTTAACATGTT
This sequence comes from Rhinogobio ventralis, assembly GCA_039654625.1. Lineage (NCBI taxonomy): Eukaryota > Metazoa > Chordata > Actinopteri > Cypriniformes > Gobionidae > Rhinogobio > Rhinogobio ventralis. Next base: position 52,053,046 of record CM077193.1, on the reverse strand, counting down.
TTAGCATTTGTTGTTAACATGATTTATCATGTAGCTAGCATGATTTAGTATGTTGCTAGCATTTTGTAACACATTTGCTAACATGATTTAACAAGTTGCTAATGTTGTTAAAACGCTGTTAGCATGTTTAAACTCATTGCTAACATTTAACATGTTGCTTGTTTTAGCATTAATTATCATGTTACCATGTTTTAACATTTTGTTAACATGATTTATCATGTTGATAGCATGATTTAGCATTTTGTTAACATGTTTTAACATACTGCTAACATGTTTTACCATGTTGCTAACATGAATTAGCATGTTGTTAGCATGTTGCTAGCATGTTTTAAAATGTTGATAGCATGTAAATGCAGTCCTTCTTAGAGTCTTTCAGAAATCCTAATAATTCCAGTCTCTTGTCCTGTAGTGTGTGTATGTGATGAATATGCGGTGTGTGTTACCGATCCTCAGTTTGAAGCTGTTGAACGAGTGCATGTTGATGTTCTCCAGCCTCCCCATCAGAGCGATAGCGAAGTCCAGCATGCAGCGGACGTGACTGTACGACGTGTCGCAGGCCTGTAGACGGACGAAACCCATGAAAACTAAGTCATGCGCAGAACACGTGCTTTAAAACACAAGCATGCGCTCGCAACCTACCGGCCGCTCCTCTGCCTTCGCCGGATTGGTCAGTCCGGCTGCTGCCATGTAGGTGCTGCCGATGGTCTTGATCTTTTCCACGGCACTGAATTTGGGCTTGTTAAGGAGCTGTGAGAGGAAAGCACATGATGAGACGGGTTGGAAAGATCAAACAGACAGATGACATCACACGGACACACACACACACCTCGTCAAAGTCTGAAATGATCTCATTCAGAAAGCGAAGACACTCCAGCCCGTCGTTGTTGATGCTGCTCTCGCTGTAAAACTCTTTGTAGAACTGCGGCACGGATGCGAACATGACGCACACACACTCACACGACTTGCTGTACAAGTCCTGAAACACACACACACAGTTACATCACAGAAAACATATTCACATCATAGAATCAAGCCCTGTAAAGACTGACATATGAAATAATCGTTTTTTTTTTTTTTTTAATGAAATTATTTATTAAATAGTGAGAATATGGAGGAAAAATCAGCTCAATTTTATTTGGATTTCGTGCAGATGCTGATATTAATATGGCCAAAAATGTATGTATGAACTTCTGATGCTTGTAATGTAAATCAATGAGATCTTTATAACAGTATAAAGTGCATATGAGTATCAGTATCTGCCAATAATACACTGCATCCGGAAAGTATTCACAGCGCTTCACTTTTTGACATTCACAAGGATGTCCCATAGCCACTCCTTTGTTATCTTGGCTGTGTGCGTAGGGTCGTTGTCCTGTTGGAAGATGAACCTTCACCCCGATCTGAGGTCCAGAGCGCTCTGGAGCAGGTTTTCATCAAGGATGTTTTAATCAGACTATTTGTCCGGTCAGGCAAGTAAAATTCTCTTTCGACTTGCCCCTTCAAAAAATAATCCACTTGCCCTGGACGAGCGCTAATGTCTTGCCCTGCACCATTGTACACTACAGAGTTTAAAACATCTCCGACAAATGTCGTGGTTTACGTTTCCAGGCACCGGCTTCAACCACTCATCGTTCTCAAACCATTTTTCAGTAAACTTAAACTACCGCGGGAAAAATATCTTCAGTCTGTCCAATGATTGTAAACAGACATTTTGTCCATCAGACAAATTTTAGCGGTGATGTGACCCATCAAATCTGAATTTAAGACCTTTTAATACTTTTTAAGGCCTTTTATTAGGAAAACTTCATTTAAAGGCACAATATGTAACATGCGGGCAGAAATCATGTTCCGCTGGAGCGATTGCTAATGAGAGACAAGCGCGACACGGCTCGAGAGCAGTGGAGCTTTTATTCTGCCGCTTCTGCTTCTTCCGCTCATGTGTGTGTGTGGTAACGCAGCGCTGTTTTATCCTATCACACACATCTGAGTGAGTTAAAGTGATGTTATAATGCTACTCTGTGCATCCGCTCGGCGCTACTATGAGACGCTTGTTCACACTGCAGTGAGCGAGATCATATTAGGCATGGAAATCGAGGGCAACGCGGGTATGATGTCATTGACAGGCGACGCGCGCACACGGTCCGTGTCCTGGTTAAAATGTCTTATTTCTCTGGATTTAAACATTCTTGGAAACATTTGGGATAATGTACACAAGTCAACAAAATATATAACGCTGTTCTAGTGGCTTTTGGATATTTGAATCTAAAAATCTTACATATTGTGCCTTAAGACATTTTAAGGACCCGTGGCCACCCTGATATTTGATACTCATGATTTGACAGCAGAAACACACGAGCTGAAGGAGGACGTATGTACGGTTATACTAAAAGACTATATAAAACACTCTGAACTATCAGTCAGAGACAGAAGGACTGGAGGAGATTGTGTGCAACAGCAACGTTTTGATCATGTCATAAATATGATCCATCCGTGTGCTGCAGTGTTAATATGAGGTGTAAAACGCTGTGACGCCTCTAGGGGGCGGCAGTGACGCTCAAGCACTGCATCTGTGAGTGTGTCACCTGGTTTGGGACGTCCTTGCCGATGAAGAAGTCTGTGACGTGTCCCGGCAGCAAATTCTGCAGGAGGAGTTTGTTGACGTTCTTGGTTGTCTCCATTTCCTCCGTCTCTTTTTTGAAACACTTCTCCAGCAGGAACTCCGTCCGAGAGCCCAACTCATCCTGATCACAGGAATCACACACACACACACACACACACACACACACACACACACACCAGACGTTACTCAGATTAGCAGGGCTATTATAGTCAACTACAATAAAAAACTTTAACTGAAATAAAATATAAGTTGTCAAGGCAACACTCGACTTGTTTTCATTTAGTTTAAACTGATGTAGTAAAATAACTTTTAATATGTCTATAATGATATAGACACTAAAACTAATAAAAAAGACACAGGAAAATGACAAAAATTTTAATTAAAAAATAAAAATCACTAATTCAAAATATTAATAATAAAAACTATAATAGTATCTTAAAAACCAAAACTGAACTATAACTAAAACAAAAATAAATTAAACCAAAATATTAAATAAAAAATAAAAAAAACTGACGGAAATAAAATATTTTATTATATATATATATTATATTTTATTATCATTTTCATTTAGTTTGTACTAAAATAATTCAAAATGAAAACAGAAAATTAATAAAAATCATATATATTTAACATTAAAAAACAATAAAAATTAGGAACAAAAAAAAAGAAAATATTAAAAACAAAACATTCAAAATATTAATAAAAACCATAATGTAAGACTTCTGCTGTAAACACATGATTCTGAGGAAGCAGCAAATAAAGACAAAAACTACTGAGTTTAGAGAAGTGAAGTCACACAACACTGAAAACATACCATCAAACTGACTCATAACTCATAACTGATGACTCATAACCAAATATGTGTCCACACACACACACACACACTCCTACCTGTCGCACAAGAATAAGGGAAGTCAAGTAGAAAATGACCAGCCAAAAGCCGGACATGATCTTGGGCTCCTTCAGAACTCCCGGTCTAAGATATCACAATAAACAATAGTTTTTATTCAGTTTATTACAAGTGTACAACAATCACAGAGTTTCCGGGCATGGGTTAGAGTTATGAATATATAAACAGCATCTAATCCTGGACTGTCAAACATTAAAGTCAGAAAATCAATATTGACTCCGTTCCTGCTCATATTATGAATGATTCATCAGTCACGTTATAATAAAGAAAAACTGTTTGTATTCATAATCCTTCATCAAAGTATATTAATATTCTGACATCACTAATCCTTGATATTTTTCAACCGCCTTTACACCATCCAATCAAACGCTCATGAATAAATAAGTCCCGCCCACATATTTCTCATTGCGTTTCTCTCTGAAAAATGTGCATATAAATACTAAATGTAACATGAAATTAATATATATTCAGCCAATTTCAACACACTCTAAACTAAACTTATGATTAACTGCGTTTACACTAAATATTCATGTGGCTGATTGTGATTTATTATTTGAATTAGATTATAATGCGTTATTATAATTATTAAATATTATTTTTTATTTTACAGTACAATAGTATTATTTCAATAGACTTAATTTTATTATAGTTAAACAACAACAATAGTTTTTATTATTATTACTGTTATAAGAATTACAATTGATAACTATAAAATAATTATCATTATTATGTTATATCATTATTAGAATTATTCAGTATAATAATTATTATAATATAAGATTAAATAATAATAGTAATAATATAACAACAATTAATACAAAATTAATAAAAATACAATAGTATTATTACACTAATCTTAATTGTATTATAGTTAAACATCAACAATAATTTTATTATTTTTTTATGCTATTATTTTTATTTTATTTTTATTATTATGGTTATAAGAATTACATTTTTTTTTATATTATTAGAATTATACAGTATAATAATTATTAATCAAAATTAAATTAAAATACATTTTTTATACATATTCATATTTTATTCTACAGTACAATTTTATTATTTCAATAGTAAAACATTTCTGTCTTCATTGTTTTATAGTTAAATAAAATCAAAAGCCAGTGTGTGTGTGTCTTACATGCTGTTGCCGCTGTAGAGCTGTTTGACGTAGCAGTCGGAGCGTGGCGCATACACGTGCAGGAAGAGCGCCAGATACACCACCACCGCCAGCGTCAGGAGGAAGACTTTAGCAGACACACACACGCGCACGAACACCATCACGCCCAACATCGCCAGCAGACAGCAGTACAGATAGTACTGCAAAGACACATCAACATACCATCAATACAACATCAACACTCACATCTATTGATCGTTTATAAGAGTGAAGCTTACCGGCACAGTGTACAGATTGAGATGGTTTAGTTCTGTTGCATTGTGGGAAACATTTAAGCAATTATCGCCTGGTATAAAAACCTATGAAACAAACACACAAGCTAAAGAGGTTGTACAGACAAGACATAAAAAGGCAGTCGATCATTTGTGTGTGCATGTGCTAACATTTATTTTCTTTTAATAAAGCAATATATTTGTGTGTCGTCTTTCATTTTATCCCCCATAGTAAAGTTGCAGCAGAACAACAAGAAATTTAGCTGAAGGTCAAAACTAATTAGATGCATTGTGATGAACAAACTGATGAAATATTTAATGAATAGATCTCAGTTTTCTGAAATTTTGAAACAGCATGTCAATGTGACGTTAGGAAGACGTTGGACTCCAACTAATCCAATGTCAGTCAGGTCATATTTTGGTTGAAAATGAAAGTCGGGTTGACGTCCAAACCCAACGTTTGTTTGACGTCAAGCTCCAGCGTCCGACAGCCGTTGAATTTAATTACTAACCAGATTGATTTTATTTCTGTCAGACGACTACAGAAGCTCTTACTGAGAATTAACAGAGGTTTAGATGTTGATGTTTTATTAAAAATAATAATAGTTTGGTTTGAAGTCACCATTATGGTGATCAGTGTTTGGTTTAGTTGGGTACACTCAAAAAAATTACTTGAGGGCAGGTTTTCCATCTAATAAATATGTGTAGCCCCAACTCATAAAAAGCAAATTCATGCGATGAAATGTAATTTAGTTGGTCCAACTTAGTTTTATCAAATACAGTTTAAATGATATTTATATCACTCCAGACATTAGCATAGATCCCCGAGTGCCCAAAGCCTGATCACAGGTGCCAATCTTCAGCACAATGGTAACCACAAAATTCCAAAACATTACAGAAACTCCTCTAAATGTCCTACATAACTGAACGTTAAACACTAACATTAACTAACAACATCTTTCCCTTTACAGAAAAACACATCAAACAATACTTTAATCCCTAAATTTAATACAGTCCCTTGCAAAGCATGCTGGGAACTGCAGATCCACTGCCCAGTTAGTTAATTAAGTTAGTTAAAAATTTAGTTTTAACACAAATGAATTAAGTAAACTTTAGTTTTAAATATATTAGGTTGATTGAACACAATTAAATCAAGTTGTGACAAAATTAGTTATGTTTAAGTAAAGTGAAAAGAATTTATTATCTATAAAGGGCTGATTTTTTTGAGTGCAGTTTGACTTGACTCATCTTTGTTTCTGGCTTCTTTTGCAACAAATAATGTGTTTGGTTAAACACTGTTACAAAAACCACAAACTGACATCAAAAGTCAAGAGTCAAACTGCTCAACTAAAGGAAACGCTGATCACCATAATGGTGATCAAACATTTTCAATAAAACATCAACATCTAAACCTCTGTCAATTCTCAATAAGAGCAATAGAGTCATCTGGTTAGTAATAAGTAAAGCTGGAACTGCCATGCACTTCACCTTAATTTTAACTTTTTTTTTTTTGGTACTTATTCCAACCAAAATTTGACGTCTACCCAATGCTGGAGCTTAACATCAAACAAATGTTGGATTTAGACGTCAACCCGACTTTCATTTTGAACCAAAATCCATCGTCTGCCGAACGTTGGAGTCTACATCCTGTGCCAGCTGGGAAATATGCATACATTTCCAGAAGATAAATCTGAACATTGGATAAAGCCAGATTCAAAACTCTTGTTTGGTTTTGTTGACACATTAGAGTTAAATGTTTTTACTGAGGGGATTTTAGATATCTCTTTTTATCACTCAATAAATCAGAAAATACTGTCGACAGACAGAAAAATACATTTTCACCATGTTTTTAGGAATAAAATGTCATATAAATCAGGTTGAATAATATATGAACAAACAACTCAGTAAAAACCTTCAGAATATAGACAGGAATAAAACTCTAAGTTTTGGTTTATACAAGTGTTACTGAACTGGAGGAAAAACTCATCTAATAATATGCATTGTAACTGAAATCTAGAGACGCAAAGGGATAAAGTGCAATAAAATAATCACATAAGTGTGTATCTTGTATTTTTTTCCTTCCCACAAGTCTGACATTATATGGAAGGAACCAGTGCATGAAAAAACAATGGTTTTGCATGTAGTGTTGAATTCTTAACTTTCCCCACTTGTGATTCTATTGTATATAAATCCATTCCGCCTCTGTGCTACATTATAAACATCTTTATGTTGTGTGTGTGTGCAGGTATTTCTCACCATGTTCAGCACTGCCATGAGCAGCGTGATGAGCAGACACAGAAACACCAGCAGCAGCCGCAGCGCCGCCCTGGTGGCCACACCGTCAAACAGCAGCGACACCCAGAGGATGCTGGAGGGAATCTTAGAGCTCCAGCGCTGACACACACATAGTGAAACTTAACAAAATTTTACATACCTAAATACAAAACTCTGTGATTCTCTTCTGTTTTATGAACATATTCATTGTAATATTTAAAGAGTTTACCATTAAAAAGCCATATTGGTCAACCACTAATCTGACTTTTCTCCAAACACACACACACATACACTCACCTAAAGGATTATTAGGAACACCATACTAATACTGTGTTTGACCCCCTTTCGCCTTCAGAACTGCCTTAATTCTACATGGCATTGATTCAACAAGGTGCTGAAAGCATTCTTTAGAAATGTTGGCCCATATTGATAGGATAGCATCTTGCAGTTGATGGAGATTTGTGGGATGCACATCCAGGGCACGAAGCTCCCGTTCCACCACATCCCAAAGATGCTCTATTGGGTTGAGATCTGGTGACTGTGGGGGCCATTTTAGTACAGTGAACATATTGTCATGTTCAAGAAACCAATTTGAAATGATATGAGCTTTGTGACATGGTGCATTATCCTGCTGGAAGTAGCCATCAGAGGATGGGTACATGGTGGTCATAAAGGGATGGACATGGTCAGAAACAATGCTCAGGTAGGCCGTGGCATTTAAACGATGCCCAATTGGCACTAAGGGGCCTAAAGTGTGCCAAGAAAACATCCCCCACACCATTACACCACCACCACCAGCCTGCACAGTGGTAACAAGGCATGATGGATCCATGCTCTCATTCTGTTTACGCCAAATTCTGACTCTACCATCTGAATGTCTCAACAGAAATCGAGACTCATCAGACCAGGCAACATTTTTCCAGTCTTCAACTGTCCAATTTTGGTGAGCTCGTGCAAATTGTAGCCTCTTTTTCCTATTTGTAGTGGAGATGAGTGGTACCCGGTGGGGTCTTCTGCTGTTGTAGCCCATCCGCCTCAAGGTTGTGCGTGTTGTGGCTTCACAAATGCTTTGCTGCATACCTCGGTTGTAACGAGTGGTTATTTCAGTCAAAGTTGCTCTTCTATCAGCTTGAATCAGTCGGCCCATTCTCCTCTGACCTCTAGCATCAACAAGGCATTTTCGCCCACAGGACTGCCGCATACTGGATGTTTTTCCCTTTTCACACCATTCTTTGTAAACTCTAGAAATGGTTGCGCGTGAAAATCCCAGTAACTGAGCAGATTGTGAAATACTCAGACCGGCCCGTCTGGCACCAACAACCACGCCACGCTCAAAATTGCTTAAATCACCTTTCTTTCCCATTCTGACATTCAGTTTGGAGTTCAGGAGATTGTCTTGACCAGGACCACACCCCTAAATGCATTAAAGCAACTGCCATGTGATTGGTTGATTAGATAATTGCATTAATGAGAAATTGAACAGGTGTTCCTAATAATCCTTTAGGTGAGTGTATATAAGACATGTGGTCGTACCTTCAGGAATCTAGTGAAGACCACCAGCACAATCAGTATCTGGACAGGGAAAGTGGCAGCATACGACACCGCAAGCGCAAAGTTTCTGTGCATGCACAAAGAGAACGAGGGATTTCTGTTGTGTGTTCGTGCAGAAAAACTAGAAAACTCTTTCAAACATTTCTTAATGTGAGGAAATAACAGGCTTCTGCAGTCTGACCCTCGCCAAAAATATGTGATCAGAAATCTGCCATTCTGGATCAAGACCGGTCCCAAATTATGTGATTTCTGGAATATTTTTTATAAAAATAAATGTTTTAATCAATGGCAAATTGATTGCATGGTGAAAAGTGTACCAAGCTTTTTTGCCAGCTAAAATATTATCTTGTCTCTCGAGATTTTAGGTTTAATCATTTAAAATTATAATAATTAATTCATTATTAATATTTCAATAACCTAACAACATGTGTTCACGGCTCTCTGATGTTGGTTAATGGTCACATGACATGCAGGCAAAGAAATAAAATATTTCATCCAACTAAGTGTTTTATTTTGATTGTTTTTATTTTACAATTATTTATTTTAATTTTATATTTTAATTAAAATGTAAGATTTTATTATGTTTTATTGTTTTATTTTATTTTATATTTATTTTTTATTTTATTTTATTTTATTGTTTTTTATTTTATTTTTATTTTATATTTTATTGTGTTTTATTTTATTTTAAATTTTATTTTATTGTGTTTTATTTTATCTTTATTTTATATTTTATTGTGTTTTATTTTATTTTAAATTTAATTTTATTGTGTTTTATTTTATTTTTTGTATTTATTTGTATTTATTTCGTTTTATTGTGTTTTATATTATTTAATTTTATTGTGTTTTATTTTATATTTTATTGTGTTTTATTTTATTTTTTATTTAATTGTATTTATTTTATTTTATTGTGTTTTATATTATTTTATTTTATTGTGTTTTATTTTATATTTTATTTTGTTTTATTTTATATTTCATTTTTTTTTTTTTTTTTTTATCACAATACGATCAGGAGCATCCTGTAAATGATTATCATGACGTACGACACTCACTTTTGCGAGGTCAACATCTGAACCACAAACACAGAGATGAAGATGACGGCCAAACATCCGACAGAGTGATGAAGCCCCTGGACTTCAGTCAACGAATACTGACACACAAACACAGACGGTTAGAAGATTAGAGTGAAAACCAAACTTAAATCAAAGAAAAACAACAACATGCTTTTAAATTAATAAACAATTCGCACCTCTTTCTCCAGCTCAATGTTATTAAAAAATAATGTCACACAGTTCAGCTTCGCTCTTCTCCTGAACAATGAAAAGACAACATTAGGCCAAGTGCTCTTTATCATTGATTCCCTGTGAAGATTGTACGTTAGTGAATTAGCTCACCTTTCATTTTCCAGGGGGTCTAACGAGTCTGTCACTCCATTTTCCAGAACTTGTGATGATCTGAGAAATGAAACAAACCTAAATTACAGCGTTTTCATTTCATTTATATTAATTACATTAACTGGTCGCAAACTACTTTCATATCCCTGAAACAAATTCACCTGTGAGTGTTCACCTCCACGGGCTCCTGTTGATGAGAAAGTAAATGAATGCCCATAATTAATACGCACCGTTAAACATATTCAAAGTTATTGAGTGTAATTGGATAGTGATAATGATTGACACTGACTCTAGCCGGCTGTGGTTGGCTGATGCTTCTGCCAGTAGGGGGCGGAGCTGCGAACGAGGCCTCTGGTTGGTTGAGGTTGTAAAACGGTTTGACGGTATTCCAGGACTTCAGGTACTGCGACATCCGCACCGACGCCCGGAGCTTGTGCCGGTCTGTGGGTCTGTTGTTCACCTTCAGCTCATGAGTCTGAGACACACGCAGAGCGAAACAATCACGTCTACACTATTGTTGAAAGAAATATACTTTTATTCACCGAAGACGCATTATATATTGCAGTAAACTTGGAAAGTCAAAAATACTGCTGCTTCGGTAGTGTCAATACTAAAGCCATTAGTTAATAGTCATTCAGTCGGTAAGTAAACAAACCATCAAGTAACCAACAGATAATTTATCCATAGAGTCAAAAATCATTTTTGGTTATTTACCTCTGGTGTTGTACTGCACTTTTCTGCATTAGGATCAATGACCAGGAACGTTCTCCTTCCCTTCAAACTCGAATCCTGACTTCCGCCGTTTCTATCCTCTACCTGGTATGTCCCCCCTAGGTGACCCAACGTCTCCTCTGTGATGTGGACTCTCCTGTGAGGGACCATAATCATCACTAATATTACTAGGATAATCAGGAATGAGAGGAAAAGTGTAATTGTGTGATAGATACCCAGGCACTCCTCCAGACTCCATGTGATTGGCTAGAGTCACGTCATCTGACCAGACGTCATACTGCCACTTCTGAAGGCCGATCACGCCACACAGGACGTGACCCGTGTGCACGCCAACACGCATGTTGATGTTCACATCCGTCGCTTCCCTCAGCTTACTGCAAGGGTCAAAGGTCAAATAATCTCACCTTAAGGCCAGAAACTTATGGTGTGTGCACACCAAAAGCGAAGCGAATATTAGCATCAGTTTCAGACAGGTGCCCAGTTTGATAACCTGTCAATAAGCTCTTCGGTGATTGGCTTGCGTGACGATGCGTCATGCGAATTTTCCGCTGAAGCTCGTTTTTGTATGACTTTGTATGCAATCTTCTCGCGCAAATAATTAAATTCGCTTTTGGTGTGCACACACCATTCAACTTTTTATTTTATTTCATCTAGTTGATTTTAAACTAATAGAGAGAAGATGATTTTTGGACTGTATGTGTTTGTGATGGTGGGACTTACTTTATGGCGGTGCACATGTCCAGGCCCATCTGAACGCAGTTGCGAGCGTGATGAGGGATCGGATCAGGAAGACCAGAGACACAGTAATAACAGTCGCCCAGGATTTTAATACGCAAACAGCCATTCTTCTACAGAGAGCGAGTGAAACATCAGAAAAGGGTCAAACACAAGAGAAAATCCAAAGAGCGACAATGACGGAAATCTCTTCACCTTGGCAATGTCGTCGAACCTGCCGAAGAGTTTGTTGAGAACGGCGACGAGCTCCTCAGGTGTGCAGGTGCTGGACAGGTGCGTGAAGCCCACGATATCAGCGTACAGGATGCTGCAAAATAATAACCGTGTGTTTATTACAGCCAGTGTACACTACTAATAATTAAGGCTTTTTATGTGAGTGTGTGGGTGTGTGATGCCACACCTGATGTCTCTGTGCTGTCGGATGTAAAGACTGTGGAAATTGGGTCGATTTTCCTCGGCGGTACATTTAGCGGTCAGACGCTTGACGATTTCAGTCTTCAGCTCCATGGCGATGTATCGAGGCAGGATGGACAGCAGGAGATGCTCCTGGACACACGGGTTAACCGGTACAAGAGTAAAACTGATTAAAGACTATTCCATTAAGAATTAAATATATTCTGTTTAAGCAAACACAACGCAAAGGACTATTATGTTTAATTTAATTTAATAAACTGCCATGTGATATAATTCATTAATCTAAACGTAGGCTGTTTACTATGAAAACTAAGGTAGTTTATATCTCATAATTCTGACTTTTTCTCTTAGAATTGTTAGATATAAACTCACAAATTTGAATTATAAAGCCTGAATTGTGATATATAAACTCGTAATTGCAAGAGAAAAAAAGGTCAGAATTGTGATATAAATAGTGTGAGCAATAGTATTTGCATTTTTCTTTTTAAAAAGTATTTATTAAAGCATTATATTGCATGAACCAAACCATCCAGCTATGAGGAGAATCACAACACTACAAACTTTGATTTGAAGCAAAAAAAAAGTATTTGAAAATCAGACTGTCGTAACCCTTGTTCCCTGAAGGAGGTAACGGAAACGTTATGCTTGAAAAACGTACGTTATGGGGTCCCACTTGGGAGCCGAATCATCTTCGAGTGGTAATAAAAAAGGCCAATGGACATTGGCGAGTGAGATTTGCATGGCAAGACACTCCCCCGGACAGACCAGTATATAAGCTTGCCAGCAACTCACTCCTTCAGGTTTGTGCTGAGGAGCCAAGACAGATTCTGGCATTCAGCAGGTGGTACAGGGTTCTGGCAGGCGGGACGTAACGTCTCTGTTCCCTCCTTCAGGGAACAAGGGTTATGACAGTGACTGAGATGTTCCCTGTCAGTCAGAGGGATGCTACGGAGGCCACATCCTGCTCATAGGGAGGTAACGTGGAAGAAGGACCAGTGCTACATATGGAAGATCTCTACAGTAGGTCCTGCCTAGATAGGGATATAACCACTACAGACGCAGAGATGGGGCAGAGCGAAATCTGCCCAGGGAGAGTTTGCTGTCAGGGGTACTATACACATATAGGTCCAGCACAGGGGCTGACCAACATGCATCTCAAGTACTGGGCCTGGCATCAGATGCCTCCGCCTCATCTGACAGCCGAAGGATGCTTGGAGGAAACTCACGCCAAGTGGGGAACTCACCTGGAGAGTAAGAAAGCACTCGTATCCCCCTCTTAGAGGGGAATGGAGATGAATCTTGTGAAGGTGTTAGTTGTCACCCAACCTGCAGCTCTGCAGATGTCTTCCAGTGGATCAACCTCTGTTTGGAGACAGCCTTTCCCTTCTGCTGACCTCCAAAGCAGACCAAGAGCTCTGAGCCTCTAAAGCTCTGTGTGTGGTCTATGTAGATGTGCAGGGTGTCAATAAGACACAACGACCCAAGAGCTGGGTCTGCCTCCTCCAGGGGCAGTGCTTGCAAGTTCACCACCTGGTCCCGAAAAGGAGTGGTGGGAACTCAGCCAGTGAGAGTCAGCAGGTCCAAATTCCAGGCCCGTTTCGATGACCAAAAATGCCTGCAGGTCCCCCACTCCCTTGATAGATGTGAGAGCAGTCAGGAGAACTGTCTTGAGAGATCTTAAGCTCAACTGATTGTAGGGGCTCAAAGGGTGCTAAAAGAGAGGTCCCAAGAGGGGATGAGGTGTGGCAGAGGAATATTTAGTCTCCTAGTGCCTCTCAGGAACTGGATGATCAGGTCATGCTTTCCCAAAGACCTACCGCCTACTGCAACGTGATGTGCTGCAATGGGGCAACATACACTTTCAAGGTTGATGGAGTCAGCTTTTGCGCCAACCTCTCCTGCAGGAAGGAAAGCACAGATCTGATCGGGGCAATTACAGGGGTCTTTCTGACGGGAAAAACACCAATCAACAAACAGACTCCACTTCTAAGCATTAGAAGTGGAGGTTTCAACTCTGGTTTGACTGATAGTGTGTACCACTGCCAGTAGCAGGCCACTTAAGTCTGCCGCGGTGCCATAGGGTGCCCCATCCCTGAGAAAGAAGGTTGTTCCTCAGGGGAATCCACCAGGGAGGGGCTGTTGTGAGGAGCATTAGGTCCAAGAACCAGGTCCGGTTGGCCCAGTAAGGTGCAACTATCTAGATAGCTCTCTGGGGGAAATGCATATTTGCGGAGGTCCTGGGGGCAGCTGTGTGCCAGTGCATCCGTCCCAAGGGTCCCCTCGGTCAGGGAGTAAAAAAGCTGGCAATGGGAGGATTCTAGAGAGGCAAACAGGTCAACCTGCGCATTTTCAAATCGCCTCCAGATCAGCTGGACCACCTGGGGGTGCAGCCCATTCTGGAGGCATCTATTGTGACAACAACATGCCTAGGCACTTGTTCTAAAAGAAAGGCAAGGTCCGACTACGGGCTGAATGTTTGCCATCAGATTGGTGTGATGGTCACCATGCCTGACCATGGCTATGGATACCATTTGCCCCAAGAGGCTCTGAAATTGTTTAAGTGGAACCGCTGTCCTGCCCCTGGCTGAGGTGCCCGAGCACCAGGTCCCTGGGTTCACACAACAAATCTCGAGAGTGAGCTAGAATAAGCAAGTCGTTGAGATAGTTGAGAACACGAATGCCCACTTCCCTTAGTGGAGCAAGGGCAGCCTCCGCGACCTTTGTAAAGGCGCGGGGAGACAGGGATAGCCCGAAGGAGAGGACCTTGTACTGGTATGCCCGACCTTCAAAACAATGTCCGAAGGATATGCTGGGTCCCCCATGAGAAGGACCCGCAGGCTCATCAGGAAACTCTACAGCCAGTGACGTATGTGAGGAGTGGGAGGCCCGTGCGTAACCCTCAGATCACTGTGCGTATTAACCGAAATGGTTCTCTGCGGTGCAGAGAGAGCAGAGCGGAGAATAATGGAGGGGACATTTTTCAAGGTATTGGAACATTGCGTTATTAACATTGCGATGGTCATGTTCCCGCAGTGATCGTGGCTTTCAGGGCCAGGAAACGACCACATCCAGAAACACACGGGTGAAATGCCATCTTTAAAAAGACAAAACGTCACCTGTGCATGCTCTTTTAGGGAAACTGCTGTTTTTATTGTTGAAGCGCCCAGGGGTGAAATCGCTGCAATTCAAGTTTGCTCTTTCAATGTGAAAATGCGGCAATGAAAGACATCCCTGATTCAGCCACGGCAGATTGGCAGAGCGTTGTGAAAACAACTGAAGCTGAAGGAGTGAGTTGCCGGCAAGCTTATATACCCGTGTGTCTGAGGGCGTGGCTTGCCATGTAAATCTCGCTCGCCAATGTCCATTGGCCCGTTTTCTTACCACTCGAAGGTGATTGGGCTCCCAAGTGAGACCCCATAACGTCAGTCTTTCGATGTAATGTCAAACGTGACTGACTGAACGGGAACTTAACCGCTTTAGTGAAGGAAACATGATTATTTAAAAAAATAAGTTGAAATAATGCAGGCTGACGGCTTCAGCAGAAGCAAAAACCAACGTTTAACAACCTCGTAACTCACAATAGGGCTGTCTTTAACGGTTTATACGTTTACATTAAAAATAAATTTCCCTATGGAGAGTTTTTACTTCTGGAGCCAACCGTTGCACGTTTTATTTTTCATTCTGTGGCGGAAACAAGCTTCCATAGTTTATAGTTGATGATAATGAACATAAACAGATACAAAACTTAATAAAAATAAAAGTTTTTTTATTTTTTATTAGTGCTATTATTATTATTATTATGCATGTTAGCTGAGCAACACACTCTCTGTGAATTCCACGTGAGCAGCGCTGTATGTCAAGCAGAGTGTTTCAAATCACTCAGGTACACATATATGGGAATCTGTACCTGATCGCGTTTCTGTTTGGCCTGCGTGGAACGGTTTTTGCTGAAATCTTCTCGTTTCTTGCTGGATTTCCGGTGAGCGTGCTCGGTGTGCCACAGGTGAAACACGCCCACACAGTTGACGCACACAAACAGCACTGCATTTGCTACCAACTGAGACACAAAAAAGGGGTTTTGAATACATGTGGAGACAGGAAAATCAGCCGGTGGCCTCCGCTGCACATGTTTTGCATATAACATTTCCTCTGACCAGTCATGAAGTGTTCAGGTGTTTGTAAAGCTGTGTGTGAATGTGTGTGTGAGAGTGTGTGTTGTGTGTGTTGTGTGTGCGTGCGTGCTTGCGTGCGTGTTACCTGCACGGCAAGGTCGCGTGTCCCCGGACTGGTGACGGACACATACACACTGATGATGACGATGTGACAAACACTCACTCCGATGCCGAAGCTCAGAGCCCATGAGAGCCTGAGAGGAAGAACTGTATAAACGGACAGTGACACAAAGAGGAAGAACGCGACCTGAGGATGAAAAACAGCAGGAGAAAACCTCTCAGATATACAGCAGGGTTATTACTGTTAAACAAAAACTAAATCATTAAAATGGCATTTTTGTTACGTGACATAAAAAAAACATTAACTGAGATAAAATGTAAAAAACTAAATTATTTTATTTCCGCTAGTTGCTAAATTAATAAAACTACATGTTTAAAAAAAACCTCTAAAATGACAAAAAAGGCAAAAGAAATTACTAAAACTAAATTGAATTTAATATAAAAAAAACTGTAAAATGAAAAATATTTAAAAATATTAAAAATGTAAAAGAAAAATATCAATAAATATAAATAAAAACTATATAGACATAAAAAAAAAGCACACAACAAAATTATGACAATTTTAACAAAAATGAAAACAAAAATATATATTAAAAAAACTATATATATATTAAAAAAACAAAAAAATTGAAAACAGAACATACATAAATCAACTAATTTAAATAAACAAATTAACAAATTTATAATATTAATAAAAATATATAGACATTTAAAAACAAAACTAATAAAAATGACAAAAAGCACACAACAAAATGACTAAAATTTGAATGAAAATTATTTGCATAAAACATGTTTCTGGCTTAAAAAGAAAAACTAGTGTGCGAGTCATGGACTACTTTCATAGGTGCTTGACCGTCCTGTCACTGTTTAGTAAACTAAAGTACACAATAAGTGATCTTAATAATCATCTGACGTATTGAGCGTCTGACCTGCTCCCAGGCAGTGACGACGCCTCCGGTGAAGACGAACACGACGGCGACGATGAGGAGCAGAGACCAGATGAAGAGCGCGAGCGGCGTTTCTCCCCGCCGGACCACCGGCAAACACGGCAAACACGCCAGAAGAGTCGCGCAGACACACAGCACCACACACACAACTGCGAACGCCGCCAGGTGAGCGTTGAGGCTCTGAGAGAGCAGGGACAAAACCTTGATTTAGAAACACACACCTGCTGGAAACATACGTCTGTTCACCCGTCACTCGGATCTTACCCTGCCGGTGGACGGGATGATGATGATGATGGTCACGCAGAAGAGGATGGCCAGCACCAGTCCGGACACCATGAGCGGCGTCTCCTCCAGACAGCGCAGGAACGCCATCCGCACAGCGCGGAAACAGCCGCACCTCCGGCGGGATCCATCGACTTCAGGAGTCACGAGGAACCTGCTCTGGGAGCTTTGAGAAAACTCAGTGGTGGCATTGGAAGTCCTGGAGGTCTCAGATATGGCGGCCAAACTGATTCTCCGGTCAACGACGTCAGGATCAGTCCATTCTGAGATGTTTCGAGAAGAAGTGGTTTCCTCACGCGGATTGGGGACGTCGCTGATGCGGTTCTTATCCCGAGGTCTCAGGGGTTCGGGGACGTTCTCGAGCTTGGCGACACCCAGTTCGATGTAAGCCTTGGCGTCGTCCAGCATTACGCTTGGGCTTTATTTGTGCTTCTATTAACGCAGAAAGACTCCCAATTGATTATTTCTGCACACTCAATACATATAAATAAATAATGCCTGGGTTAAAGCTTACATCAGGCGAAGTCTGAGGGTTTAAGAACAGATGTTTCCCAAACGAATGTTTCAGAGGTTCACTCGTAGGTCTGTTGAAGTGAATCCATGTAGGGAAACTTCGTTCCTGGATCTGTTATCCATTACACCTGCGCTTGAAGAACACAACGGTAAAAGATCAGCAAGAGATCAACAGGGTTTCGCAATGCAATCCAGTTCAAAACTGGATAGAAATTGAGGTTAAAATGGGTTTATTACACTTCTTTTTAATTTGTCTGCATCTAATTAACCAATGGTGGGGTCAATACCCAGATAGCAAGCCACAATCGAAACAATGTTAAATCAACGTTAATGTGTCAATGTTAACTGCATTGAATCAACATCACGTATGCACCCGCAATTAATGTTAAAAAAATGTTGAAATTTTATCCAAAAATCAATGGTAATGACATTGAATCAATGTTACAATGTGATGTTGGTTCAATGTCATGAAACACAACAACTACAACTAAAGCCTGAAATCAACTGAAGATAAAAGACAATAAATCTCTCAAGACCTCAGCTGAGAATTAACAGAGGTTTAGATGTTGATGTTTTATTGAAAATGTTTGATCGCCATTATGGTGATCAGTGTTTCCTTTAGTTGGGCAGTTTGACTCTTGGCTTTTTATGTGAGTTTGTGGTCTTTGTAACAGTGTTCACTAAAACATAATTTGTTGCAAAGAAGGCCAGAAACAAAGATGATCAGATGATACAATTCTGTGATAAGTTAACTAATATTACCCTTGACCAAAAGTGGTTATTTGTTATTAATAGATAATATACACCAACAAAACTTTCTTGGCACAGATCAGACATTCTGAATTTAGATTTGTAAATAAATTGTAGAAATTTGTTTGTTTTATAGACACAAACAGACATCAAGAATCAGCATATGAATCTCAACAATGGTGACATGCTTCATGCTGCAATGCATGATAGGAGTCATGAGTTTTATACTATTGTGGCTCCCAGCATGCATTGCAGCATGAAGCATTGCAGCATGAAACATGTCACCATTGTTGAGATTCATATGCTGATTCTTGATGTCTGTGTAGGTCTAAAATTATTTTTCCCATGATGTTCAAAAATCTGAATTCAGAATGTCTAATCTATGGTGAGAAAGTATTGTTGGTAAATATAATCTATCAATAACAAATAAACACTTTTGAGATTTTTTTTAACTTTATGATGCTGAAAACTATATCATCTGATCATTTTTGTTTATGGCCTTCTTTGCAACAAATTATGTTTTCGTGAACACTGTTACAAAGACCACAAACTCACATAAAAAGCCAAGAGTCAAACTGCCCAACTAAAGTAACACTGATCACCATAATGGCGATCAAACATTTTCAATAAATCATCAACATCTAAACCTCTGTTAATTCTCAGCTGAGGTCTTGAGAGATTTATTATCTTTTATCTTCAGTTGATTTCAGGTTTTAGTTGTAGTTGCGGTGTTTCATGACGTTGAACCAACATCACATTGTAACATTGATTATATGCCATTACCATTGATTTTTAGATGAAATTTCAACATTTTTCAACATTAATTGTGGGTGCATACGTGATGTTGATTCAATGCAGTTAACATTGACACATTAACATTGATTTAACATTGTTTCGATGGTGGCTTGCTACCTGGGTATGATTCATGAGATCAAATTAAAAATATGCACCACATTTCAAGAAGAAATAACTAGTGTAACCAGGTTTCAGGCAGTTGAAAATATACATACCCCAATAAGGGTTTTCTTATTGCGAAGAATATTTTAATAATCTGAAGAACCTCTATGAATGGAGAGGATCCAGCATCAGCTGCACTGAACAAGCTTTATTTGTAAGAGTGTGATGGAAACATATAGATTTACGTCAATGAAAATACCAGCTGTAAGTGACGACAGGTTTACAATGAAACACAATGAGAAACGTCATTTCACTGTCAAATCAGATCGAAGATAAAGAACATCTTTGCATTTCTTCCTATTTATACCGTGAATGCACTGTATGTTACTAAAAGTGTCTGGTACATTCACACATTATGACACTGACAATATAAGAACAGCTCAAACACACACTGACAGAAAACATGCAAATGCACTAATTTCCCTAAAGTTCAATATTCAACCACTAACAAACATCACATTTTATTCTTTAGAAGACAAAAACAAACAAGTACAGATACAAGGGAGCACAACTGTGACAGGTTTATTTATAGTGTCTACTCTGGACAACACAAACACAGACCGACTGATGTCACGTTCAAAGTGAAGTTACTGTACGTGAACAGGATGAACTGGATACAGAGAATAATACAAACACCTGTGTAACCAAACGTCTGTTGCCTAAGCAGAAACACCCGATGACACACACTCTCTCTCTCACACACACACACACACACACACACTATCTCACATACTCGCACTTGTTCAGTGTCCAGTGGATTGTACAGTTTGTCACACATACATGTATGTATGCACAACTGATGAATTTTACACAGTTATGGAACTGAACTGAATCACAGAATAATGACACTGTTGGCTTTTTAGAGCGTCTTTACAGCAGAATATGTATTTGTTACTATTGTGAAGTTGACGTGAAACAATCTACATTGTATAAAGCGCTTTAGAAATAAAGTTGACTTTTTGACTTGGCTTGTATGCATATTCATTGTATATACTGTATACACACCAATCAGTCATAACATTATGACCGGTGAAGTGAATAACATTTTGTCTTCAAAGTTGATGTGTTAGAAGCAGGAAAAATGGGCAAGCGTAAGGATTTGAGCGAGTTTGGCTCATTGATGCACGTGGGGAGTGAAGGCTGGCCCGTGTGGTCCGATCAACCAGACGAGCTACTGGAGCTCAAATTGCTCAAGAAATTAATGCTGGTTCTGATAGAAAGGTGTCAGAATACACAGTGCATTGCAGTTTGTTGCGTATGGGGCGGCATACCCGTAGACCAGTCAGGGTGCCCATGCTGACCCCTGTCCACCGCCGAAAAGCACCAACAGTAGCACGTGAGCATCAGAACTGGACCACGGAGCAATGGAAGAAGGTGGCCTGGTCTGAGGAATCACGTTTTCTTTTACATCACGTGGATGGCCGGGTGCGTGTGTGTGGCTTACCTGGGGAACACATGGCACCAGGATATACTATGGGAAGAAGGCAAGCCGGCGGAGGCAGTGTGATGCTTTGGGCAATGTTCTGCTGGGAAACCTTGGGTCCTGCCATCCATGTGGATGTTACTTTGACACGTACCACCTACCTAAGCATTGCTGCAGACCATGTACACCCTTTCATGGAAACGGTATTCCCTGGAGGCTGTGGCTCTTTCAGCAGGATAATGCTCCTGCCACAAAGCAAAAATGGTTCAGGAATGGTTTGAGGAGCACAACAACGAGTTTGAGGTGTTGACTTGGCCTCCAAATTCCCCAGATCTCAATCCAATTGAGCATCTGTGGGATGTGCTGAACAAACAAGTCCGAACCATGGAGGCCCCACCTCGCAACTTACAGGACTTAAAGGATCTGCTGCTAACATCTTGGTGCCAGATACCACAGCACACTTTCAGGGGTCTAGTGGAGTCTATGCCTCGACGGGTCAGCAAAAGGGGGACCAACACAATATTAGGTAAATAAATTAATACTTTTATTCAGCAAGGATGCATTTAATTGATCAAAAGTGACAGTAAAGACAATTATAATGTTACTAAATAAATTCTTTTGAACTTTATATTCATCAAAGAATCCTGAGAATCCGGTTTCATAAAAAATGTCTTGAGCATCAAATCATCATATTAGAATGATTTCTGAAGGATCATGTGACACTGAAGACTGGAGTAATGATCACAGGAATAAATTACACTTTACTATATATTCACATAAAGAACAGCTGTTTTACACTGGAGTAATACGTATTTCACTGTTTTTATTGTATTTTTGATCAAATAAACGCAGCCTTTAGTGAACAGGAGAGACTCTTTCAAACAAAAAAAAATCTTACCAACCCCAAACTTCTGAACGGTAGTTTGAATATAAGAGCATAAATCTCAACACATTTGCTTAGATTCATTAATTAAGAAAAATTGTCAGCTGGGTATGAAAAACAAACTTAATTCAAGATGTATTCCCTTTAATATCTTACAGAATTTTGCTCCTTAAGTACAAGTGTTGTTTTTACATAAAATCCCAAGCCTTTCAATGAGAGTTACTGAGAATGAGAGACTCCATCTATCTCTGATCTGGGATCAGACGAGTTTTCCTTCTGAACCAGTGAGTCACAAACAGGCACAAAGCCTCTCACAACACCGCATGAGTCAACCACTGACAAAAGACTGCTTTACCTGTATTATCATCACTGAATTGGATCTTACGACATACATCACATCAAAGGGAAGCGCCAGGGCTCGTCCAGACCTCCCGAAAAACTGTAAAAACTGCTTTGTGTATCCACTGAAATCTCTGATGCAGCCAAAGAACGTCCTGAAATAAACCCTGAACTGAAAGACCGACACAAGCATGATTAAATGAGGAAAACAAACAAAATAACGTATTACCTATGAAGGTTTCCTAGTGAAGAACATCATGTTTCGCTCTGGATCTGTCATAAAGTCTTTGTCTGGATGCGTTCGTTTGCATATCTGGCCTTTTCATATCAAACTGTTTTCCATAAACCCTTATTTTCTCACAGCGAAGGTCATTATGCCTCTTGCTTTATCCCACTGTCTAGTGCATTTATTTATTTATTTGGCATAAACGACTTATAGTGTGCATCGAATAAAAAAAGCCTAATGCATAAACAGAGGATAGTTGAAAAACTGAACTTTGCAGGCGTGTTCATGACCATAAATGAGAAATAGTCACAATTTCAAGAGAAGCCTTCTAGTTTAACCAGCATTTTCATCAACAGAAATGTGTTGTGCGGGTCAAACTGAAATATTAAACAGCCCTATTGTCCTGGTCTGTTTATGTTGTGTCTGATGAGATCCCTGAGAATCAAACCCATGATCTAATTACTCCCACTCTGTCCAGCTCGAAGGTTAATCTGTGTTATGCGCTTGCTCAGAAAGAACGTTCTCTCACATTTATGAACAAACATTCTTCTGTGACGTTAATAGAATGTTCGTTCAATGTTCAAGCCATCTGGACTTCAATAATGTTACTATTTGTTTTAGAACGTTTAGAGAACATTCAAAGTAACGTTCAGAGAACATTCAAAAGTAACGCTCAGAGAACATTCAAAAGTAACGCTCAGAGAACATTCAAGAGTAACGCTCAGAGAACATTCAAGAGTAACGCTCAGAGAACATTCTAAAGTGACGCTCAGAGAACATTCAAGTGTAACGTTCAGACAACATTCAAGAGTAACGCTCAGAGAACATTCTAAAGTGACGCTCAGAGAACATTCAAAAGTAACGTTCAGAGAACATTCAAGAGTAACGCTCAGAGAACATTCAAGAGTAACGTTCAGAGAACATTCAAGAGTAACGTTCAGAGAACATTCAAGAGTAACGTTCAGAGAACATTCAAGAGTAACGCTCAGAGAACATTCAAGCGTAACGCTCAGAGAACATTCTAAAGTGACGCTCAGAGAACATTCAAGAGTAACGCTCAGAGAACATTCAAGAGTAACGTTCAGAGAACATTCAAAAGTAACGTTCAGAGAACATTCAAGAGTAACGTTCAGAGAACATTCAAGAGTAACGTTCAGAGAACATTCAAGAGTAACGTTCAGAGAACATTCAAGAGTAACGCTCAGAGAACATTCAAGAGTAACCCTAAGAGAACATTCAAGAGTAACGCTCAGAGAACATTCAAAAGTAACGTTCAGAGAACATTCAAGAGTAACGCTCAGAGAACATTCAAGAGTAACGTTCAGAGAACATTCAAGAGTAACGTTCAGAGAACATTCAAGAGTAACGTTCAGAGAACATTCAAGAGTAACGCTCAGAGAACATTCAAGAGTGACGCTCAGAGGACATTCAAAAGTAACTTTCAGAGAACATTCAAAAGTGACGCTCAGAGAACATTCTAAAGTGACGTTCAGAGAATATTCAAGAGTAACGCTCGGAGAACATTCAAATGTAACGTTCGGAGAACATTCAAAAGTAACGTTCAGAGAATATTCAAGAGTAACGTTCAGAGAACATTCAAGAGTAACGTTCAGAGAACATTCAAGAGTAACGCTCAGAGAACATTCAAGAGTAACGTTCAGAGAACATTCAAGAGTAACGTTCAGAGAACATTCAAGAGTAACGTTCAGAGAACATTCAAGAGTAACGCTCAGAGAACATTCAAGAGTGACGCTCAGAGAACATTCAAGAGTAACAGTCAGAGAACATTCAAAAGTAACGTTCAGAGAACATTCAAGAGTAACGCTCAGAGAACATTCAAGAGTAACGTTCAGAGAACATTCAAGAGTAACGTTCAGAGAACATTCAAGAGTAACGTTCAGAGAACATTCAAGAGTAACGCTCAGAGAACATTCAAGAGTAACGCTCAGAGAACATTCAAAAGTAACGCTCAGAGGACATTCAAAAGTAACTTTCAGAGAACATTCTAAAGTAACGTTCAGAGAACATTCAAGAGTAACGCTCGGAGAACATTCAAATGTAACGTTCGGAGAACATTCAAAAGTAACGTTCAGAGAATATTCAAAAGTAACGTTCAGAGAACATGCAAGAGTAACGTTCAGAGAACATTCAAATGTAACGTTCAGAGAACATTCAAAAGTAACGTTCAGAGAACATTCAAGAGTAACGTTCAGAGAACATTCAAGAGTAACGCTCAGAGAACATTCAAGAGTAACGTTCAGAGAACATTCAAATGTAACGTTCAGAGAACATTCTAAAGTAACGTTCAGAGAACATTCTAAAGTAACGTTCAGAGAACATTCAAGAGTAACGTTCAGAGAACATTCAAGAGTAACGCTCAGAGAACATTCAAGAGTAAGGCTCAGAGAACATTCAAGAGTAACATTCAGAGAACATTCTAAAGTAACTTTCAGAGAACATTCAAAAGTAACGCTCGGAGAACATTCAAGAGTAACGTTCAGAGAACATTCAAGAGTAACGTTCAGAGAACATTCAAGAGTAACGTTCAGAGAACATTCAAGAGTAACGTTCATAGAACATTCTAAAGTAACGTTCAGAGAACATTCTAAAGTAACGTTCAGAGAACATTCAAGAGTAACGTTCAGAGAACATTCTTAAAGTAACGTTCATAGAACATTCTAAAGTAACGTTCATAGAACATTCTAAAGTAACGTTCAGAGAACATTCTAAAGTGACGTTCAGAGAACATTCAAGAGTAACGTTCGGAGAACATTCAAATGTAACGTTCGGAGAACATTCAAAAGTAACGTTCAGAGAATATTCAAAAGTAACGTTCAGAGAACATTCAAGAGTAACGTTCAGAGAACATTCAAATGTTACTGTAACAACCGAACTTTTAAAACTTTAATAAAATAAATAAACAAAATGAAAGTCACCGCTGCAGCCCCTCAACGGACGACTGCCGCGCACACACACAAAACCAAACGTAAACAAAAACACAACATAAATCCAGGCCTGGTCCTCTCTCGTCTTGCACTGTCGTCGCTCCTCCTTTTATGCTCCCGTCACTCCTCCGTGAGACGAGATCGGTGTGGCGCGTAGCTGGAGCTCATTATCACTCGTCACCGGCCCGTTCTCACGGTCCCTCACCTCACCGCTCGCCACAGTAACGTTCAGAGAACATTCTTAAAGTAACGTTCAGAGAACATTCTAAAGTAACGTTCAGAGAACATTCTAAAGTGACGTTCAGAGAACATTCAAGAGTAACGTTCAGAGAACATTCAAGAGTAACGCTCAGAGAACATTCAAGAGTAACGTTCAGAGAACATTCAAATGTAACGTTCAGAGAACATTCTAATGTAACGTTCAGAGAACATTCTAAAGTAACGTTCAGAGAACATTCAAGAGTAACGTTCAGAGAACATTCAAGAGTAACGCTCAGAGAACATTCAAGAGTAAGGCTCAGAGAACATTCAAGAGTAACATTCAGAGAACATTCTAAAGTAACTTTCAGAGAACATTCAAAAGTAACGCTCGGAGAACATTCAAGAGTAACGTTCAGAGAACATTCAAGAGTAACGTTCAGAGAACATTCAAGAGTAACGTTCAGAGAACATTCAAGAGTAACGTTCATAGAACATTCTAAAGTAACGTTCAGAGAACATTCTAAAGTAACGTTCAGAGAACATTCAAGAGTAACGTTCAGAGAACATTCTTAAAGTAACGTTCATAGAACATTCTAAAGTAACGTTCATAGAACATTCTAAAGTAACGTTCAGAGAACATTCTAAAGTGACGTTCAGAGAACATTCAAGAGTAACGTTCGGAGAACATTCAAATGTAACGTTCGGAGAACATTCAAAAGTAACGTTCAGAGAATATTCAAAAGTAACGTTCAGAGAACATTCAAGAGTAACGTTCAGAGAACATTCAAATGTTACTGTAACAACCGAACTTTTAAAACTTTAATAAAATAAATAAACAAAATGAAAGTCACCGCTGCAGCCCCTCAACGGACGACTGCCGCGCACACACACAAAACCAAACGTAAACAAAAACACAACATAAATCCAGGCCTGGTCCTCTCTCGTCTTGCACTGTCGTCGCTCCTCCTTTTATGCTCCCGTCACTCCTCCGTGAGACGAGATCGGTGTGGCGCGTAGCTGGAGCTCATTATCACTCGTCACCGGCCCGTTCTCACGGTCCCTCACCTCACCGCTCGCCACAGTAACGTTCAGAGAACATTCTTAAAGTAACGTTCAGAGAACATTCTAAAGTAACGTTCAGAGAACATTCTAAAGTGACGTTCAGAGAACATTCAAGAGTAACGTTCAGAGAACATTCAAGAGTAACGCTCAGAGAACATTCAAGAGTAACGTTCAGAGAACATTCAAGAGTAACGTTCAGAGAACATTCAAATGTAACGTTCAGAGAACATTCTAATGTAACGTTCAGAGAACATTCTAAAGTAACGTTCAGAGAACATTCAAGAGTAACGTTCAGAGAACATTCAAGAGTAACGCTCAGAGAACATTCAAGAGTAACGTTCAGAGAACATTCAAGAGTAACGTTCAGAGAACATTCTAAAGTAACGTTCAGAGAACATTCAAGAGTAACGTTCAGAGAACATTCTAAAGTAACGTTCAGAGAACATTCTAAAGTGACGTTCAGAGAACATTCAAGAGTAACGTTCATAGAACATTCAAGAGTAACGTTCAGAGAACATTAAAGAGTAACGTTCAGAGAACATTCTTAAAGTGAAGTTCAGAGAACATTCAAAAGTGACGTTCAGAGAACATTCATAATGTGTGAAGAATGATACAATGGAATGTTATAACCAAGAAAAAACATTTTTAGAACATTTAATAAACCTGGATGTTTTGAACATTCAGAAATAAGGCGATGTGTTTAATTCTTCAAAAATGTGATTAAACATGTAAACACACGTATGATTGGGAGTTTTTCTAAAGACATTACAAAGAAAAGTTTCTATTTTAGACAGTAGTTTGTGTCGCTTCACAGTTCAGATGGGGTTTACCAGAAGAACATAAGCAATAAAGCATAAAGAAATAAAGCATCATCATTCTGCATGTTTTCATGTGACAGAGCTGAATATATAAAGTCTGATACATCACTCAGTTTTTGTCACGTTTTCTCCATGTGATTATATAAGTGACTGTCATGTAAAATCATTTAAACATGTATAAAACACTCTTTTATGGCCACAAAAACAGATTAAAGTGAACGTACCTCCATTCTGCCAGCTTTCCTCCGATCCTTCTCTCCGTCACTCAAGTTCTCAAAATAGTTTGCGGTTCCATTTTTTGTGCGCTTGAACTGGACAAACCGGTTCGACAGCATGACTGACGGTTCAGAGCCGAACCCAAAGGTCATACCTCATCATAACTCTGAATCCTGCTGGCTTTATCAATCGTTATATTTAGTTTATAATTCTTCATCCATGATTATATAGGCTGGTGCCACTATGATTATTACAGTATTACACACACCTGACAAATACATACATTTACAAATTATATAGATTATACTTTCCTGAAAATGTTTCCTATTGCTTTTCCTTTTACCTTTGCTGATGTTTATTCAATTCTTCATTAAAATTGTTGCTCTTGAATATCTTGTTTCTTTTAATGTAATTGCTATATTTTTGGTGTGCCAAATCCTCTTGTTTTTGATTAATTCATTTAGAATAAAATTAATAAATCAAAAAAGTTGGGGGTTTTTGGACCAAAAAAAATAATAATAATTGAACATTGACATTACAGGTTATTTTAATTTAGAAAGCATGACATCGAATTAACATTATGATTGCAAGCCTTAATTATATTTCATCAAGTACAACATGATATAATAATGACAATAATAATAATCGTTAAAGGATAATCCACCCAAAAATCAACATTCTCATGTGTTCCAAAACTGTACGGCTTTCTTTCTTCTGTGGAATATAAGATATTTTGAAGAATGTTCATAACTAAACAGATTCCAATCTCATTTATTTCCATTGTATGGACAAAAAAAATGTAAATAATACAATAGTAGTGAATGGGAACCAAAAATATTTCTTCAAAATATCTACTTATTTTGTTCCACAGAA
Source organism: Rhinogobio ventralis (assembly GCA_039654625.1). NCBI lineage: Eukaryota > Metazoa > Chordata > Actinopteri > Cypriniformes > Gobionidae > Rhinogobio > Rhinogobio ventralis. The sequence continues at coordinate 52,024,363 of CM077193.1, read as the reverse complement.
AGTCATATAGGTTTGGCATGACATTAGGGTGAGTAAATGATGACAAAATTTTAAATTTTGGGTGAAGTATCCCTTCGACCATGCTAGATGTTGTAACTTTTGGTAAATGTTTTTGCTTCTGCATTTTATAGTTCTGCCTGTGCATCCTCAAGATGCTTTCTCTGTCCTGATACAGCCTGTCATCATCATAGTGGATAGACTGAAGGACAAAGGAATAAGAAACAATAAAGAATCAGTCATTTATGTCTTGTAGTTGTTCACAACCCTCAGTTACTTTATGGCAGATGCATCACTCCCTCTAGTGGTTGAACTATGACATCAAAGTTTGGCTACACTTAAACTGAGAAAACCCTCTTTTGGAACCTTTATTTTTAAGTTACCATAGCTGTACACTGATCAGGCATAACAGGTGAATAACGCAGATTATCTCTTCATCACGGCTCCTGTTAGTGGGTGGGATATATTAGGCAACAAGTGAACAGTTTGTCCTTAAAGTTGATGTGTTAGAAGCAGGAATAATGGGCAAGCGTAAGGATTTGAGCAAGTTTGACAAGGGTCCAAATTGTGATGGCTAGACGACTGGGTCAGAGCATCTCCAAAACTGCAGCTCTTGTGGGGTGTTCCTGGTCTGCAGTGGTCAGGATCTATCAAAAGTGCTCCAAGGAAGGAACAGTGGAGAACCAGAGACAGGGTCATGGGCGGCCAAGGCTCATTGATGCACGTGGGGAGCGAAGGCTGGTCTGTGTGGTCCGATCAAACAGACAAGCTATTGTTGCGTACGGGGCTGCATAGCCACAGACCAGTCAGGGTTCCCATGCTGACCCCTGTCCACCGCCGAAAGCACCAACAGTGGCACGTGAGCATCAGAACTGGACCACGGAGCAATGGAAGAAGGTGGCCTGGTCTGATGAATCACGTTTTCTTTTACATCACGTGGATGGCCGGGTGCGTGGCTTACCTGGGGAACACATGGCACCAGGATGCACTATGGGAAGAAGGCAAGCCGGCGGAGGCAGTGTGATGCTTTGGGCAATGTTCTGCTGGGAAACCTTGGGTCCTGCCATCCATGTGGATGTTACTTTGACACGTACCACCTATCTAAGCATTGTTGAGACCATGTACAGCCTTTCATGGAAACGGAATTCCCTGGTGGCTGTGGCTCTTTCAGCAGGATAATGCTCCTGCCACAAAGCAAAAATGGTTCAGGAATGGTTTGAGGAGCACAACGAGTTTGAGGTGTTGATTTGGCCTCCGAATTCCCCAGATCTCAATCCAGTCGAACATCTGTGGGATGTGCTGAACAAACAAGTCCGATCCATGAAGGCCCCACCTCGCAACTTACAGGACTTAAAGGATCTGCTGCTAACATCTTGGTGCCAGATACCACAGCACACCTTCAGGGGTCTAGTGGAGTCCATGCCTCGACGGGTCAGCAAAAGGGGGACCAACACAATATTAGGATAATATTGTCATAATGTTGTGCCTGATTGGTGTATGTGCTCTGAGCAGTGTTGAGTTAACTCTGTGGATTTTGCTGTGTACATTAAGTGGGGGCCCCAGGCAAAATTTATCAATGAGGCCCTTGTAAAATATTTTTTGTTAATATATCTTCGTTACCTAGATCTATAATAATACACATACAAAAAGTAATCAAAACACATCTAAGAGAACATAAAGTGTTTATTTTTTACATACATTGTAATGTGTTTCTTTATCTTTATAAAAGAAGATACAATACAATCTTCATATTTAAAATGGATTGTCACCTTAAAAACTATGCTTTGTGTGGTGGTGACAGGAACAAGCAACAACAAGCTCCTACATATAGAAATATATGGTAAGCATCTTAATTTAATCTTCATTTTATTATTTTATTGGTTTATCAACTAATAGTGTTAACATAATACATTTGAAGTAGAGGAGCTGTATAAACGAATGACTAATTAAATAATGTCAACTAAGTAAATGTATTGATTAGGGCTGCCCCCGACTTAAGATTTTTCTAGTCGACTACTAGTCATTCATTACTAGTGGACAGTGAAACCAGAGATTTTGGCTTGTTGCGTCAGAACCAGAACCGGAACCGGCAATAAAAAAAATTCCAGGCTTCTGATTGGCCAACATGGCTTTACTGTTAGGTAAATACCCATGTACGTGTGCAATAACATGACTCCCAGCATGATAATTTATGAGCTGAAATGTCTAACTATTTTCTTTTCTTTTTGCTGTTTTTAATGGTCAAGAGCCCAACTAAAGAAAACAATGATCTCCATAATGGTGACCTAAAATGGCGACTCTTTCCTTCAGTGATTCTGCTTGTTAGCAGCAGGTGTTCATTACTCATGCTGAATCATCACTTAATTAATCACTTTATTATATCATTAACTTTAATTGAGTCAGTGTTCATTTTAACACTCTTGAGTCTGGACTTAAATAAACTCTGAGGAGTGTTAATATAACACTGGGGTTTTTTACTGTGAATATATACTGGGTGCATGGAGGAATATAGCCTATTCCGCGTTCAAGCGCAAGCATAAACGCGTTGTTATTGTGAGTTTACAAAAATAAAGGATCTTTTACAGTTTCGAATGATGTATTACTCTTACATGACCATACGTTTTTACTACATATTACTCTTATATGACCATAAATTAGTATTTTAAGTTGTTAAAAGGAAAGAAATGCAAGTGATCACATCGGAGTCTCCTTCTAAGGGGGTTATATTAAATGTTATATTAACATTTCTGATAGTTTAAATGATCAGCCCTTGGCAATTGCCTGCCTTGTCTGCCCTATTGCTACGCATCTGATTGCTCACCAAAGACAAGTTTTGCCAGACCAGCTTTCAGGTAACTCAGAGCATCTTTATTGGCTTCTTCAGCTTCAGCGGTTTTCCTCATTTCCTCCAGCTCTCGGACCCAGTCTTCTTTCCCAGCCTCCCTCACTCTGGGGATAAAGAAGTCCAGATGCTGAAGAGTGAAGGCCGAGTCTGGCTTTAATGCAATCTGAGACAGATGCTTGATGTTCTTGTAGGCATTGAACAGAAGAATTAACTTTTGGTCCTCAAGCGCCTGCAGATCTTTCTCAAGATCATCCATTATAACCGAAAATCTCTTGGTTTGTACTTGAGCTTTTTCATATTCCTTTCTAAAATTGTCAAAATCTATCAACTTGCTTGCATTCCTGATGACGTATTTCTTGTCTTCTTTGATGTGTTTGCTGTGATGGCACTTCCCTGTGCACACGGTGCAGTAGCCGTTTTTCATGACTTTACATTTGCTGGGATCAGAAACCCACCAGCAGTCGAACTCATGGCAGTTTTCCTCACAGACGGTGCAGGTTGTTGCCTTCCTGTTCTTCCATGAAGCACTTTCAATGGGCACCTTCATTTTGACAGTCTTTCTGACTTTAATGGTGAAGTTTTTTTGTTCCTCAATCTTTTCCTTGTTTTGCCTCATTGTCTCCTGGATCTGAAGTTTTTCAGACTTCTTTGACTCTTTCTCTTCAACTCGCAGCTGTAAGTTGCAAATAAATGCTTCAAATTGAATGCGCTCAATCAGGACATCTGAAGTCAACTCTAAACTTCTTCTGTTCTTTTCATCCAGAGACTGAAGGAAATGCTTCATGCTGTCCATGCTGTCTTCCCAGGCGTCTCTTTGAGCACGAAGGTAACGTCTTTCAGTGTGACGGGCGTCCGCCTGCCGATTGTTGAATAAGAAATAAACAGGTTGGCCGCTTTGGTCTCGTCTGCAGGGGATTTTAGCTTTATTAATGGCACTGATGACATTTTGGGGTGGCAGACCATCAGCGTGTGTGATTAAAAACACTATGTTGTTCACAATGTCTTTGCCAAACAAAGACAGAACTGAACTGATAATGTAATGCTGTCTGTCTGAGAGACGATTCTTCGATGCTTGAATCACAAAACACACGGCGTCAACTTCACGAATGCCATCGTTGCTCTGAAACAGAGTGGATAAATTTTCAGCAACTTCCAGATCTTTTTCCAGTCCTCTAGTGTCTCCATATCCTGGAGTATCAATGATGGTGAGCGATACAGGACTCTTCAGCGGACAGACCTCATACATGGTGATTTCAGAGGTTTGTGATTCTGATTGGTCTCTGGCTTCTTCTTCTGTGATTTCATACCATAGTTCTTCCTCAAACTTTACTTCTAGTAAGTAGTTGACCATCGTGTTTATGAGAGTCGTCTTGCCAGTGCCGGTTTCTCCCACCAGCAGAACAATCTTGTTTTGTTTACTGGTGGTTTTCTCCCCATAAGTCCATTTTCTGACTTTTCCATTATCATCAAGCACTTTTCTCTCTGTATGTAGACGATATCGTTTTGGAGGACCTTGATGAATCAGAGTTGATCTGCTTGTTGGAAGACTCAGCTCTCTGTAATATAAATATGGAGGCAAATGCCAGACATTTGGTGTAGAAAGAATTAAAGGAACAAAAAGCTGAGAAAACCGTGTTTTTGCCAAAGACTACGTCTGAATTGTTTTCTGAACGATGATCAAAATATAGATCACGTAGATTGCTTCCAACAACATCCCCAAAGCTTCACAGTCCTATAGCTCTTCGTTCAGTAACATGAAGGCCAAAGCGTACTTCACTTTTTACGCGTATGCGAGGGTCAGCATACAGTGCGCGATTTCGTCATCAGAGGAGTATGGGCGTACTGAACGCGCACCGCTGGATTTTTGTAACTGTGCGTACTTTGCACGTGCAGGTTTCACATGCGCATTTAATTTTTTATTGCAGTATTTACATGGGTTGTAACTCGTGGCGAGAGATTGCTCAAAACTGCACGTGTCGAACGCCTGTGTATACGCTCGCTTAGGCGTAAAAAAAAATTAAGTATACTTTCGGATTGAGGCAGTTTTGATTTATATGCTGTTTAATGGTGATGATCATGTTATTTACATATGCATCTGCTCACAGAGGCTGCGTTCCACTCCACTTTTAGACATGCACTCGAGAACTTCCCTAAGCACTTCCTCTCGGGGGAATCCCTGCCGCCATTTTGAAGTGTTTTTCACTTTGTTAAGTGGACGAGGGAAGTTTATATAGACAGACCTTCGCTCCCTCGATCTTGACCGAGTCTACTTCATATGTACACTTCAGGCAGCTCCATATACCACAATGCAACATGATTGTGACGTCACCGCATATTACGTTTAATTTACCCCACCACAAACAACTCTGATATATTAATTATTTAAAAGAAATATTTCAAATACGTACGTATATAATGCTGCATTAAACAATTTCGTAAAGAAAAAAAAAAAAATTATATAGTGGATTCCAAGTGATCAAGGGCTTAGGACGTTCCAATTTAGCCCATTGCAAAGGTTCCGCCAGTAGTGGGCACTCATGCAACATAAGCAATGATGCACATCTGAGTGAATGAGATGGAGGGAAGTAAGCGAGTGAAGGCCTGGCTCGCAGTCTCCGCTCTAATTCATCCCAAAGGTGTTCTGTCGGGATGAGGTCAGGACTCTGTGCAGGCCAGTCAAGTTCCTCCACACCAAACTCACTCATCCATGTCTTTATGGACTGACGCTTTGTGCAATAGTGCACAGTCATGTTGGAACAGGAAGGGGCCATCCCCAAACTGTTCCCACAATGTTGGGAGCATGAAATTGTCCAAAATGTCTTGGTATGCTGAAGCATTAAGAGTTCCTTTCACTGGAACTAAGGGGCCAAGGCCAACCCCTGAAAAACAACCCCACCCCATAATCCCCCCTCCACCAAACTTTACACTTGGCACAATGCAGTCAGGCAAGTCCCGTTCTCCTGGCAACCGCCAAACCCAAACTCGTCCATCTGATTGGCAGACAAAGAAGCGTGATTGGTCACTCCAGAGAACACGTCTCACTGCTCTAGAGTCCAGTGGCGGCGTGCTTTACCCCACTGCATCCCACGCTTTGCATTGCACTTGGTGATGTAAGGCTTGGATGAGCTGCTCGGCCATGGAAACCCATTCCATGAAGCTAATCTGAAGGCCACACGAAGTTTGGAGGTCTGTAGCTATTGACTGCTAAATAGCTAAAGAGTTAATTACATTCAAATAGATTTTTTAAAAAGTAAATAATTTACAATCCTGCAGAAAGCATGTGAATTTCAACTCACCTGGAATTCATGGTGATCGCTTGAACTAACCCTGTTAGTTCCCTGTCACTCTCCAGTCTGTTTACAACAAAACAATTCATTAGCTTCCTCAGAAAAGATTATGTTTTTTAATTATATATATATATATATATATATATATATATATTAGGGGTGTGACGAGACCCTTATCTCACGAGAACGAGGCGAGACGAGATTTTTACATAGTATTTTTAAGAAATCCTCAATGATGAAATACATGTCTAGAAAAATAGTCTGCAGGTGCATTTTGAAATGTTTTAACTAATCAACTTGTAATGAATGTCATTTCAGTTCTACTTTCTGAGTATGAATTATCATATGCAGTTAAAGACAACAAGCACTGTAAAGGTTTTGTCAAAAACTCAACTGACTGGCTTCTTTCCTGTATGATTGTCTCTTCAGACCTTAGAACTGCACATGAGCTTCTTTTGACCTCCTAACTGAACTCCTTCCCACAAATTTATCATAGATATTAAGTGCAAACAATAAGTGCAACCATAATCAAAGTACTAAATATTCAAATTGCAAATAGAAACCAAATTTTTCTTCAAGCATGATACAGAGCTAAGAGAGTTACACCTACACAGATAGCTTTCATATTGGGAGATATTCGCATGCCTCAGGGAGTTTCAAACAGCATAGTTTAGTCTAACGAGATGTCGTCACACCTCTAATATATATATATATAGCCATTCAAGCTTCTCTGTTTTAGGCTGCTCTAGGCTACTTCAAAATACAAGGGATAATTACAAATTGAATTGACTATCTTTCCTGCTTTTTAATGGTTATTATTAGCTGTTGGGTTAGTGTCTGGGTCAATCTCATTGACGGGTGAAACATTACACCCCTCCCCCATCGTCTGACATAAAAACAACCTGGGGTTACTACAACCCAGCTGTTAAGTTACACAGAGCGCTGAATTTTTGCATTCGTTGTCAGGAAAGCCTTCTTCTCAGCATCGCTGAATTGGTTTAGATCTTGATGATTTGTTAAAAAATGTTTAGTTGGAAGTCACCATTATGGTGATCAGTGTTTGATTTAGTTGTGCAGTTTGACTTGACATTTTAACATAATTTTTTCTTTGTCCGTTGTACTGTGTTTATAAAAACAAGAGAATATGTTATCAGATGATGTTGGCTTCTTATGATAAAGGTAAAATCATCATTTAGTCTGATTAACTGATGTCATCCAGAACCTAATCTATTAATATGTCATTTTTGCATTATTAATTATAGCAAGCCTGTATTGTATAAAGTGCTATATAAATAAAGGTGACTTGACTTGATATAAAGTTGTATATCACAAGCTATACTGCCCACATGATACCTCCATGAACCCAAAACAGCTTTAAAGTGGGAAACGGCGTAACAAGGACAATAAAAAAAATGCTACTGATACTGGTTAAAACTGTTTAAAAGTGCAACTGTGAATGTTTTTTTCTAGCTGGATATCAGTTACCTACTGAGCAAATGCAGAGCATTGAATATTACTATATAAAATAAAAAGGAAAATTGCCTAGGCCAACATATTCTAAAATTCGACTCATCGATATCCATGAAAAAAACCCATCTTAGACCACCAGATATAAATATGTCTTAGATTCATAATTTCAGCAGTTTTACCATAACTAAACTGCAACCAGTGACAAACAATACAGCGAAAGAATCAACTAACTACGAAACAATTATCTAGCCCTCTAAACATGAAAAAAAATAATCATATCTTTAGCCTACTCAGTAGAGTTGCGTTCTTTGCGGAGCGGGAAGTTTGTAGGTTAATGTGTCAAATGTGCTAATCAAAATGTGACTGTGAAACAGACTGTCCTAAACTAAAATGTTGCTATAGTAGCCTAATATTAATGCTAAAAAAGCCTATGCACTTGGCAAAAATCCATTTCATCATTAAAATCTATTTTCACATTCATCTTGACTGAGGGGGCAGGATAATCCAGGACATATTTTTCACACAAAAACGTATCAAATCCGAACTACTCTATGGTTTGAAATGCCACACATATCAAGGGTAAATGCACAGATTATTCACTGCTCATACAGAGGACTAAGAGTGAAAGATCTTTCTTACCTCCTCAGAGAAAACACTCTGGATAGAGAATAATCCAGAATAGCAGAGATATTTTCAGTCAGAGAACCAACAGCGACTAACACAGGCCAATAGGGGTAAAGTTTATTCAGAAAGGTTTTCGTTTGATGAAAACAACCTTTGTACTCGATATAGGGTGCGCGTGGTGTTTGAGAATTATAATTAATATATAATGTAATATAATTATAAACTTGTAAAATACTTTCAGTGCTGTTTTTGGTGCACTGCAAAGCAAATCTTATTTTCAGAATTTTTTCATATTTAATTAAAATATATAAACAAGATTTGTTTTTATTGCATAGCAAAATATTTGCAATTTAAATACAAGATGTTTCATAAGATACATGACAACTTCTGAATGGCCAGCAATGTAGAGAGAGATTCATGCAAAGCAAGTGACGGATCTGCAGGATTGGGATTTAGTGGGAACGGTATGTTTCCGCATGGTGACATCAACCAATCAGCGATAACTACACAGAATGGTGTATTCATTTGTTTATGTTAAGTCATTAGGCGGATAAGAGTAAATCACTGGACATTCACTATGAAACCATAAATAGTCTGGAGAACAAATATTCAGACGCTGTTTTTATTGTTGTCAGGGACTTTAATAGGACAAACCTGAAAAAAGTTCTCCCAAAATTCATTCATAACTTTTCCTACCCGAGCTGAGCAGATGATCACTTCTACACTGCACTCAAGAGCCGCTTTTCCACTGTAGGGCTGGTGCGAGTCAGGGCTTTCAACAGGCCGGGCTGGGCTGGGCTAATAGCCTCGGACCTGTAGCACCGAGCCCAAAACCACACTGCATTTCCACCGTCGGGCCACTAAAACCCGCCCGTAACACGCCTCTCTAGAACAACGTCACACAAACCCATCATTTCACCAACAAATGGAAGTTTGATCGGAAAACTAATCAGAAAATGATCACTGGAAGCAAGAAAACATGATAAAAGCATGCGTTTGTTGGCATTTTTGTCGTTTACTTAAAGATTTAAAACCCAAGCATCAATGTTTTACCACAGTTTTACAATAATAAGTGATACATTGATCATAATGAATTAATTTATCGAGATTACACATTAGTCCCACAGAAATAAAGTGGTATTTACCATTATTTCACAAAAGAGGACACATACTTATTCAGTTGCGTCTGTTTCTGTTTATTTGCAGTCATAGGACCATATGTTTACAATCACATTTAGAAAGAATGATCATTTCTACAAATTTTCCACCACAAAAAACTCTTTTCAGCGACAGTCCCAATACAGTTCGGCTATAGTTTTAGTCAGAGAAACAGAGGACGCTCCCGAAAAACCAGAGTTGCTTTATTTTATGACATATGCAGAGCTAAATATCAGGTACGGTGTGTGCAAATATAAGATATCAGACAGTCCGGTTAAGACGTACTGAGAGATTAGAAATACACGATTGTGATCAGTCGGCCAAACAGTGGGCCAAACAACCTTCAGTTCCAGTGCATACAGAAAGTCCAGATATGAACATCAGAGGGCCATCAGGAACGCAAAGAGAGAGACAAGATGGTAGCAAACTATCAAGGATCTGACATCAAGCACATGTGGAATAGTCTGCATTCAATCACAGACTACAGAGACAAAAAAGACAGAAAAACCTGCGATGTGGGTTTGTCTGCCTCTCTACCTGATGAACTGAACACGTTCTATGCTAGGTTTGAGAATAGCAATACCTTCCCTGCAGTGAAATTTCCAGCAGACGAGAACAAATGTGCTTTAAAAATCTCTCTACCTGATGTGTTCAGATTGTTCAGGGTGGTCAACCCATGCAAAGCACCAGGACCTAATGGTGTTCAGAGCTGTGTCCTCAAAGCCTGTGGCAGCAAAGCCTGTGTCAGCCAGCTAGCGGAGGTTTTTACAGTTATATTTAATCTCTCCCTTAGGCTGTCTGTGATCCCTTCCTTGTTTAAGAAGACCACCATCGTCCCTGTCCCTAAAAGCATGTTGTCAGTTGTCTGAATGACTAGCGCTGACCTCTACCATAATGAAGTGCTTTGAGCGACTTCATTATGGTAGTCACTCTTTCTTGCCGGACACCTTGGACCGGCTCCTATTTGCATACCAAAAAGACAGACGATGCCATCAGTCTTGCGATCAGTCTTGCGATGCACAGGTCTTTAATGGTGGTCTTTAGACTCCAAGTGGTGAGAATTGGTAACTGCCTCTTCCAAGCTGACTCTGAGCACAGATGCATAAACTTCTACAGATGCACCATCAAGGGCATCCTGACAGGGTGCTTGATTGTCTGGTATGGAAGCTGCTCCATCATCGATCTCTCTGCTCCAGAGAGTCGTGAGAGCAGCTGAAATCTTCCACACACGATGTCTGAGGAAAGCTCCTAAAATCATTGCTGACCCCAGTCACCCAGCACATAGCCTGTTTAACAAAATACCATCAGGCAGGCGGTATAGGAGTATTCAATCCAGAACCAACAGATTGAAGAACAGCTTCTACCTGCAGGCAATCAGAACTCTAAACACACTGCAGTATATATATATATATATATATATATATACAGTATATATATACATACTACATTGCCAAAAGTTTTGGGACGCCTGCCGTTACATGCACATGAACTTTAATGTAGTCCCATTCTTAATCCGTAGGGTTTTGGCCCACCATTTGCAGCTATAACAGCTTCAACTCTTCTGGGAAGGCTTTCCACAAGGTTTATGGGGATTTTTGACCATTCTTCTAGAAGCGCATTTGTGAGGTTAGGCACTGATGTTGGACGAGAAGGCCTGGCTCGCATTCTCTGCTCTAATTCATCCCAAAGGTGTTCTATCGGGTTGAGGTCAGGACTCTGTGCAGGCCAGTCAAGTTCCTCCACACCAAACTCGCTCATCCATGTCTTTATGGACTGATGCTTTGTGCACTGGAGCGCAGTCATGTTGGAACAGGAAGGGGCCATCCCCAAACTGTTCCCACAAAGTTTGGAGCATGAAATTGTCCAAAATGTCTTGGTATGCTGAAGCATTAAGAGTTGCTTTCACTGGAACTAAGGGGCCAAGCCCAACCCCTGAAAAACCACCCCACACCATAATCCCCCCTCCACCAAACTTTACACTTGTCACAATGCAGTCAGGCAAGTACCGTTCTCCTGGCAACCACCAAACCCAGACTCGTCCATCGGATTGGCAGACAGAGAAGCGTGATTGGTCACTCCAGAGAACACGTCTCCACTGCTCTAGAGTCCAGTGCTGGCGTGCTTTACACCACTGCATCCCACACTTTGCATTGCACTTGGTGATGTAAGTGTAACAAAGTTCATGTAACAAGGAGGAAGAAGACAAGGGTCGGCATGACTGAGACTCGTGCTTTTATTCAGAACTCTGTTGTTTCATACAAAATAAAGTCGCGCTCACAGCGCTCTCAAAAACTCAGATCAATATAACTTGTTTCCAACAATCTGTTCTCCAATGTCCAAACTGCCAGCGTCAGCACGAGTTCCCAGTCAGTCTCTCTCTCTCCATGGTTATTTTCCCTCTGGCTTTATACCGTCTCTCCGCGCCAATCACTGCAATCAAACACAGGTGTTCATCGTTTGCACTTGACCTACTTACTCAACGCCACTCCCCCGGCTCTCTCTCTCCGTGCAGACCTCCATAAACCACGCCCCCTCTGCCACAGGCTTGGATGAGCTGCCGGCCATGGAAACCCATTCCATGAAGCTCTCTGGGCACTGTGTGCCTCAGCATGCGCTGACCCCGCTCTGTGATTTTATGTGGCCTACCACTCCGTGGCTGAGTTGCTGTTGTTCCCAATTGCTTCCACTTTGTTATAATCCCACTAACAGTTGAGCGTGGAATATTTAGTAGTGAGGAAATTTCATGAATGGACTTATTGCACAGATGGCAACCTATCACGGTACCACGCTTGAATTCACTGAGCTCCTGAGAGGGACCCATTCTTTCACAAATGTTTGTAGAAGCATCTGCATGCTTAGGTGCAGGATTTTAAACCCAATTTTGCAATGGAAGTGATTGGAACACCTGAATTCAATGATTTGGAGGGATTTCCCAATACGTTTGGCAATACAGTGTATATATATATATATATATACACTCACCTAAAGGATTATTAGGAACACCATACTAATACTGTGTTTGACCCCCTTTCGCCTTCAGAACTGCCTTAATTCTACGTGGCATTGATTCAACAAGGTGCTGAAAGCATTCTTTAGAAATGTTGGCCCATATTGATAGGATAGCATCTTGCAGTTGATGGAGATTTGTGGGATGCACATCCAGGGCACGAAGCTCCCGTTCCACCACATCCCAAAGATGCTCTATTGGGTTGAGATCTGGTGACTGTGGGGGCCATTTTAGTACAGTGAACTCATTGTCATGTTCAAGAAACCAATTTGAAATGATTGGAGCTTTGTGACATGGTGCATTATCCTGCTGGAAGTAGCCATCAGAGGATGGGTACATGGTGGTCATAAATGGATGGACATGGTCAGAAACAATGCTCAGGTAGGCCGTGGCATTTAAACGATGCCCAATTGGCACTAAGGGGCCTAAAGTGTGCCAAGAAAACATCCCCCACACCATTACACCACCACCACCAGCCTGCACAGTGGTAACAAGGCATGATGGATCCATGTTCTCATTCTGTTTACGCCAAATTCTGACTCTACCATCTGAATGTCTCAACAGAAATCGAGACTCATCAGACCAGGCAACATTTTTCCAGTCTTCAACTGTCCAATTTTGGTGAGCTCGTGCAAATTGTAGCCTCTTTTTCCTATTTGTAGTGGAGATGAGTGGTACCCGGTGGGGTCTTCTGCTGTTGTAGCTCATCCGCCTCAAGGTTGTGCGTGTTGTGGCTTCACAAATGCTTTGCTGCATACCTCGGTTGTAACGAGTGGTTATTTCAGTCAAAGTTGCTCTTCTATCAGCTTGAATCAGTCGGCCCATTCTCCTCTGACCTCTAGCATCAACAAGGCATTTTCGCCCACAGGACTGCCGCATACTGGATGTTTTTCCCTTTTCACACCATTCTTTGTAAACTCTAGAAATGATTGTGCGTAAAAATCCCAGTAACTGAGCAGATTGTGAAATACTCAGACCGGCCCGTCTGGCACCAACAACCATGCCACGCTCAAAATTGCTTAAATCACCTTTCTTTCCCATTCTGACATTCAGTTTGGAGTTCAGGAGATTGTCTTGACCAGGACCATACCCCTAAATGCATTGAAGCAACTGCCATGTGATTGGTTGATTAGATAATTGCATTAATGAGAAATTGAACAGGTGTTCCTAATAATCCTTTAGGTGAGTGTATATATATATACATACTGTATTGTATTATTGCACTACTGTAGAATGCCTGAGCCTCAACCTAAGCATTCCAATGTGCAAATTATCACTGACATTTGTATACATGAAAAAATAAACTTGAAACTTGACTGAATGTCGTAAAATATTTTTGGATTTATTTTAGTTATTTTAGTTAAGAATTATTTAAAAAAGAAAGAGACAATCTGAGGGAAATATCATAACAAAAGCAAAGGAGATAAAAAGGAAAGACTCCAGCAAATGATAAAGATAAAATGTAGAAGAGTTCAACATTCACAGATGTGACATTTTTTGTTAAAACTACCATCCATTACCCCAAAATGAAAGATATTCATTTATTACAGTTCATGAACAAATAGACAGTTCATGAACAAACATTAATTCATCTCTTGTCTTCCAAAGAAATGTTCCAGTTTGACCAGCTTGAAGGTAACTCAAAGCGTCTTTATTGGCTTCTTCAGCTTCAGCGGTTTTCCTCATTTCCTCCAGCTCTCGGACCCAGTCTTTTTTCCCAGCCTCCCTCAGTTTGGGGATAAAGAAGTCCAGATGCTGAAGAGTGAAGGCCGAGTCTGGCTTTAATGCAATCTGAGACAGATGCTTGATGGTCTTGTAGGCATTGAACAGAAGAATGAACTTTTGGTCCTCAAGCGCCTGCAGATCTTTGTCAAGATCATCCATTACAACTGAAAACCTCTTTAATTCTTCTTGAGCTTTTTCATATTCCTTTCTAAAATAATCAAATTCTATCATGATGCTTGACTTTTTGATGACGTATTTTGTGTCTTCTTTGATGTGTTTGCTGTGATGGCACTTCCCTGTGCACACGGTGCAGTAGCCGTTTTTCATGACTTTACATTTGCTGAGATCAGAACCCCACCAGCAGTCAAACTCATGGCAGTTTTCCTCACAGACGGTGCAGGTTGTTGCCTTCCTTATCTTCCATGAAGTGCTTTCAATGGGCACCTTCTCTTTGACACTCTTTCTGACTTTAATGGTGAAGTTTTTACGTTCCTTAATCTTTTCCTTGTTTTCCAACATTGCCTGCTGAATCTGAAGTTTTTCAGATTTCTTTGAATCTTTCTCTTGAATTCGCACATGGACGCTTCTAATATAATGCGCTCAATCAGGACATCGGAAGTCAACTCTAAACTTCTTCTGTTCTTTTCATCCAGAGACTGAAGGAAATGCCTCATGCTGTCCATGCTGTCTTCCCAGGCGTCTCTTTGAGCACGAAGGTAACGTCTTTCAGTGTGACGGGTGTCTGACTGCCGGTTGTTGAATAAGAAATGAACAGGTTGGTTATTGCGGTCTCGTCGGCAGGGGATTCTAGCTTTATTAATGGCACCGAGGACGTTATTGGGTTCCATACCATCAGAGTGTGTGATTAAAAACACTATGTTGTTTACAATGTCTTTTCCAAACAAAGACAGAACTGAACTGATAATGTAATGCTGTCTGTCTGAGAGACGATTCTTCGATGCTTGTATCACAAAACACACGGCGTCAACTTCACGAATGCCATCGTTGCTCTGAAACAGAGTGGATAAATTCTCAGCAACTTCCAGATCTTTTTCCAGTCCTCTAGTGTCTCCATATCCTGGAGTATCAATGATGGTGAGCGATACAGGATTCTTTAGCGGACAGACCTCATACATGGTGATTTCAGAGGTTTGTGATTCTGATTGGTCTCTGGTTTTTTCTTCTGTGATTTCATACCATAGTTCTTCCTCAAACTTTACTTCTAGTAAGTAGTTGACCATGGTGTTTATGAGAGTCGTCTTGCCAGTGCCGGTTTCTCCCACCAGCAGAACAATCTTGTTTTGTTTACTGGTGTCTTTTTTCCCATAAGTCCATTTTCGAACTTTTTCATTATCATCAAGCACTTTTCTCTCTGTATGTAGACGATATCGTTTTGGAGGACCTTGATGAATCAGAGTTGATCTGTTTGTTGGAAGACTCAGCTCTCTGTAATATAAATATGGAGGCAAATGTCAGACATTTGGTGTAGAAAGAATTAAAGAGTAAACACCCATCAAAATGCAGACATTTTAAGTTATATAGATTATTAACAAGAATAATAATGTAAAGAAACAATATTTTACTCCAATTATAGTTGACTTTTAGAACATATTCATATTTATCTTGAGGTCAGCAGTCTTCTAGTGGCATGTTTCCATGTTACGTTTAGATATAGATGGTTGGAATTGTATGGTTTTTGCATCAATTAATTTGACTTAAACATACGGGAACACTTATCATTGTCATCATTTTCCTCACAAAATGGTTGGAGGAGAAAATTACCTTTTGACTGACAGCCCTACCTACTGTCCGGAACAGGTAGTGTTCAACAGAATAAAAACAGCCTCATAAAAATAGGGCTTTAAAACTGAGGTGAGCACAAAATGAATGAGCATGAAACACTGCAGTGTAATGGAATAGAGTGCAAATTCTTTTGAAATTGAACTTCTGTGCAATTGAGCAATGCAAGATTTTTTTTAATGCAGTGTCACGAGTGACACACTGAAAAAGACGTGAGTGCAATGGTCATGTCCGTCTAGCGTATGTTTACATAGAAAAACAATGTGTAAACTGTATAATGCTGTATACTTTAGCGCCCACTGTGTATCGTCATGGACTCTAGGAGACTGATGTAAAAGTATAAAACCTATATTATTAACCTACACTCACCTAAAGAATTATTAGGAACACCTGTTCAATTTCTCATTAATGCAATTATCTAATCAACCAATCACATGGCAGTTGCTTCAATGCATTTAGGGGTGTGGTCCTGGTCAAGACAATCTCCTGAACTCCAAACTGAATGTCAGAATGGGAAAGAAAGGTGATTTAAGCAATTTTGAGCGTGGCATGGTTGTTGGTGCCAGACGGGCCGGTCTGAGTATTTCACAATCTGCTCAGTTACTGGGATTTTCACGCACAACCATTTCTAGAGTTTACAAAGAATGGTGTGAAAAGGGAAAAACATCCAGTATGCGGCAGTCCTGTGGGCGAAAATGCCTTGTTGATGCTAGAGGTCAGAGGAGAATGGGCCGACTGATTCAAGCTGATAGAAGAGCAACTTTGACTGAAATAACCACTCGTTACAACCGAGGTATGCAGCAAAGCATTTGTGAAGCCACAACACGCACAACCTTGAGGCGGATGGGCTACAACAGCAGAAGACCCCACCGGGTACCACTCATCTCCACTACAAATAGGAAAAAGAGGCTACAATTTGCATGAGCTCACCAAAATTGGACAGTTGAAGACTGGAAAAATGTTGCCTGGTCTGATGAGTCTCGATTTCTGTTGAGACATTCAGATGGTAGAGTCAACAGAATGAGAACATGGATCCATCATGCCTTGTTACCACTGTGCAGGCTGGTGGTGGTGGTGTAATGGTGTGGGGGATGTTTTCTTGGCACACTTTAGGCCCCTTAGTGCCAATTGGGCATCGTTTAAATGCCACGGCCTACCTGAGCATTGTTTCTGACCATGTCCATCCCTTTATGACCACCATGTACCCATCCTCTGATGGCTACTTCCAGCAGGATAATGCACCATGTCACAAAGCTCGAATCATTTCAAATTGGTTTCTTGAACATGACAATGAGTTCACTGTACTAAAATGGCCCCCACAGTCACCAGATCTCAACCCAATAGAGCATCTTTGGGATGTGGTGGAACGGGAGCTTCGTGCCCTGGATGTGCATCCCACAAATCTCCATCAACTGCAAGATGCTATCCTATCAATATGGGCCAGCATTTCTAAAGAATGCTTTCAGCACCTTGTTGAATCAATGCCACGTACAATTAAGGCAGTTCTGAAGGCGAAAGGGGGTCAAACACAGTATTAGTATGGTGTTCCTAATAATCCTTTAGGTAAGTGTATATTATTATTCAGCGGTTTTCAATCCTGATTCAACCACCCTCTGCACATTTTGTGTCTCACTTATTTACCACAACTGGTTCAGATCATCAGCTCATTTGGAAAGTGCACCATGAACTGAAAGGGTACGTTTACATGAAACGTTTACATGAAACCGATGTACTAAAAACAGAAGTTTTTCATTTGTACAGATGACAACATTGTCAAAACAATCCCTGTTCACACGGATCCACGAAAACAATTAAAATGTTGTATTATTCATGCCAGGCCAATAGTTGGCAATGTCACTTTGTAAAGAAACACCACACACCTATTGATCTCCCTCTCCCATGTTCCCCCGAAGTGAGGAGCTGCAAGGGGTTTGAAGTGGAAATCAATCTATTGCCTGGCTAGGAGTTGTTGGAAGTCGGAGGACATGCTGTTAAAAGACTCACTAAGCTCCTTTTCTCCTGCCTTTAAGTTTGTACCCTTGTCGGAATAGAGCTCAGCCTGAGGCTCATCAGGAAGGAGTCCACATCCATACTGTGCAGGATGTCTAGATGCACCGCCTGTGTGGTAAGGCATTTATAGATGATGCCCCATCCCTTCTCTGAGCGCCGTCCTATCCTGACTTAAAAGGGGCCAAAGCAGTTGATGCCGTGGAGTAGAATGTCGGCTTGTATAAGCGTAGACAGGCCACAGGTAGATTGGCCATCTTTGGGACCAACGGCTTAGATCAGAGATCTTCAACCCTGCTCCTGGCCACCCACTGTCCTGCAGAGATTAGCTCCAACCCTAATTAAAAGACAGGTGAAGCTAATCAAGCTCCTCAGGATCACTTGTTGAAAATACACAGGCATGTGTGCTGAAGCAGGTTGAAAATAAACTTTGCAGGACTCAGGGCTCAGGGCTACTTTGGAGTACCGCTTTCTCTGCCTTAAAGTGACAACTCCTCCTGGAAGCACTCAGCCTGGACTGTCAGAAAGATAGTCATCTAAGCCCCTGCCAATAGTCTGCTTCTGTTAAGGGTTTATCTCGGTATGCCGCCCCATGCACCTCTTGTGCTATGGCCTTGATCATATTCTTCCAAGACAGGTATAACTGGCCCGGATGGGTCTACTCCCTCTAGATATCACTCCACACGAAGCCGACTTCTTATATTCTGTGATATCCTGTTCTGGTATCTCTCCGGATGAGGAGGGCCATTCAGCAGGTCCCTTAAGGAGGAAAGAGGTCCCTTGGCCCCAGCGGTTAGGCTCGGCCTACTCTGCCAAGGTCTTCCCTCAGGTCACATCATCTGCCGGGTTCTGCGCTGAGTCAACATAGCGCCAGGTACTCTCTCCTGTAAGCTTCTGGATCTCAGCCACACAAGTACTTACAAAAACCTTGAAGCAACCAGGTTAACTCGGTGGTCGAGTGGCTCCAAAGGATCATCTGATCAGTTTTTGCCGTCAGTTCTTCCTTCGCCAATTGGGCAGCTGTCAGGGCACCACAGAGCAGTGTCTTCTGTTCTCAGGTAAGAGACTGATCTATAGAGGCATCGCCGTAGAGACATCGCTTAACACATGGATCTGTCTGGAAGAAACCAACTGACTGGTAAGAGCCAGAGCATAGGGTCAGGGTAATGAGATTTGTGGCAGCAAGTGTAACTCCGATTCCCACTTCTTCCATGACTTCTGCAGAGGCTTGGCCTACATGCTCTGGACGATCAGCTTGGTGTGGGTCATGTAGGGTGCAATGAATCCCAGGGGGTCATATTGTCGGGCCAGCACCTTGTAAACATCCCTCATTGTCAATGCCGGTCTTCTGGTAAGAGCTGAACCTGGTGGAACATGCCTCTGATGTCACCACTGACAGCTACTGCAGTAAAACTCCCAGAAGAGAGGCTTCCAACATTGGTCCAGGAAGGAGGGTGTCATTGAGGCTTCGACCTTGGAATTGAAAGGAGCAGTTGAAGACAAAACTACTCTTCCCGTTATGGCTCACTATGTGGTGGGGTATGTACCGCGATTCATCTAGGGTTGAGGCTTTCCTTGGGTCAATCTTCTTGACCCGGGTCCTGGACCAAGTGTCTCTCCAGACTTCTGAAGCTGGGTAGGACGGCTTCCTAGGTAGCTAGGAGTGGGGGCAATGTCGTAGAAGCAGGGCTGGGGCATATCTGAGGAAGTCTGCGACCTGTACTTGCCTTGTTTTGGCCTCCAGAAGCTCCACCGCTTCGTTATCCTGCTTTGATCTTATAGCCAGTTTGCTGCTCTGGTATGGCAATATGAAGTATAAAGAGACACTGCTGGGTGCTCGGTGCCCACTGGGTAAGGTGTGTGGGTCCTTGAAGCCCTCCCAAACAACATGTGGTGATGTAGAGGTGGTTTGATTTTTTTCTGACCCCAAGACTCAGAGAGTCTTTGTCCACTCAAACTCTCCTCCTCACCGCATTAGGATGATATAGACACACGTCCTCTTCCAGGCAGATTCCTAACATCTTTAGTTGATTGAACTTCTTAATTATTGCCCTAATGGTGGAAATGGGAATTTTCAATGCTTTAGCTGTTTTCTTACAGCCACTTTCTATTTTGTTCTGCACATCAGAACTATATTCTGTGGTTTTACTCGTGATGATGATTAAGGGAATTTGGCCTTTGTGTTTCCTCATATTTATACTGGAACAGGAAGTCATAGCAAGACAATTTCATGTTCCTAGTCACCCTGGTGTGCTAAAAATGTAAAAATTAATGGGAATACACTTCTAATAAAAATTCTAACTCAATAATTTTGACCACAACTGTAAGAATCATTTCACAGACATATCACAACAGACAATATATACAAATGTAGCAATTTATTGCCTTCAATTTGATTTTATAAATAGTTCACCCTCCTGTAAAAGCATGATCATTTCAACTCACCTGGAATCCATGGTGATCAGAAGTCATTCACTGTCACTCTCCTGCTTACAGCAAAACAATTCATTAGTTTCTTCAGAATATGACCGTTTTAATTATAAACTTGTGTATTTTGTATGTTATATAAAAAACATATCCATTAAATAATCTATACACCGCTGGGTTATTTATTTCTACCAAAATACTGTTTAGTACGAAAACTTTTGGGTCATTTTTTGTGTTATTTTTTCCATGATTGAGAGTTTTTGTGTTACCCAGCCCAGCTGTTGGGTTAGAGGCTGGGTCAATCTGACAGTTGACAGATCACCAATGACAGATGAAACAATACACACCCTACCCTACCATCTGACTCTACATCTACATCTACTACAACAACACACCCAGCTGTTGAGTTACATAGAGCGCAGGCTTTTTGTATCCTCATCAGGAGACAGCAGTTCTCAACTTTTTGTAGTCAATAAGAACTTCTGTATATGTCTGACAGAAATAAAGTCAATCTGGTTATTCTCTGCTTTGTGTAGTCTCAAATTAGGTATGACCAGAAATCACCATGAGTTACTATATGATATGATATAATGGGTATCTTCAAGAACTAAGCAGAATGGTACTGAGGTTGTATTAATTTGGGTCCCCGCACATAAAGGAATAATGGGAAATGAAAGTTGACAAATTAGCCAAACAAGCTTTAAAAAAAGGAATTATAGACACAAACATCAGGCTTTCAAGGCCAGAAGGTTCAAAGAATGGCAGAAACAATGGGATAAAGAATCAAAAGGAAGACATCTGTATTCGATTAAAAAAAAGAGTTGGTGTTGTGGAAAGCAAAAGGGGAAACTACTATGAATAGTTTAAGAATAGGACACAGTAAATTAAATAGCACACTCCATATTATGGGGAAACATCCAACTGGATTCTGTGAACATTGTCAAACCCTAGAAACAGTAGAGCATGTCATTGTTAATTGCAGAGAATATGAAACAGAGAGAGAAGGACATGATTAAAAATATGGAAGGTATAGGAATAACTGGACGTGGACTAAAGGACATACTAGAATGTAGTGGAGGAAAGGAATATCTTTTCTGCTTTCTAATAAATACAAGACTTATGACAAGGATTTGACTGTTTGACAAGGATTTTGACTGTTGTGTGTTAGTTGAGTTAGTTAACTCCAGAAGATGGCAGTAGTGCAACATAAAGGATGAAAGCTGCTAGTAACAATCTTTAGGTGTCATTAATATTTCCCTGGGTGAAATTCCCACGGGTGGCGTAGTCAAAATCCCTTGTGTCTGAAACCTGTACCGCTCCGTCACACCAGCTTCACTTATTACTAACCAGATTGATTATTTCTGATAGATGTTGAGGTTTAGATGTTGATGTTTGGTTGAAAATGTTTCGTTTGAGGTCACCATTATGGTGATCAGCGTTTGCTTTCGTTGGGCTCTTGACCATTGGCTTTTAAGTTGCTGCTTTTTCACCAATTGCAGGTGTTTTCAGAAAACATTTCTGCATTGATAAAACAGATCAACATGTCTGTTTTAACAGTCAAATGACTGCATTGAAGTGGTTTAAAAAACAGCTTTTTCTGTAATTGTTGACTTATGGAATTTAAGCTTTTATTGAAAAGTACTAAACCCAGCTGATGTGATAAAGATCATTTGTAACACCACTGTTGCGGTTCAGATGCTGAATGTTGATGTCTGTGGGTGCATAAATAACACTATCATTGTTAACTTTCTGTTTAAAATATGCTTTGTGCCATTTATACACTCACAAACGTGCTGTATTTAGAAGCGTATTTTTCTGAAATAAAGGACGTATCGTGTAAACAGTGGTTTACTTTTCTGCAAACTTTTACAAGTTAAGATGCAAACAAAAAAAATAAGCAAGTATCCCTGTAAAAATGAACTAGCATAAATCAACCCATTATGTCGTGTTAAATAAACATCTCAACATGCTAAGTTTCAATAACTCACGGTTGGGTTTGTCCAACTGAAAACCAATTTCTAATTGTATTTAAATTTTCTTTAAAAAAAAACGAATTTACAATATATTTATTGTTCAAATGTTGTTCTATGTTTGCCTTTTTAGAATTTTTTTCTTGTGCATTTGCAGGATGTTATTTTTCACTTATCAAATCCAAACTACTCTATGGCTTGAAATGCCACACAAATAAAGGGTAAATGCACAGATTATTCACTGTCATTAACATACAGAGAACCTCCATACCTCCTCAGAGAAAACACTCCTGGGTCAGGATAGAGAATAATCCAGAAAAGCAGAGATATTTTCAGTCAGAGAACCAACAGCGACTAACACGGGCCAACAGGGGTACAGTTTTTTTCAGAAAGGTGTAAGGAAAATTGGCATTAGAAGGTTCTCAACCAACATAAAATCATACTCATCCTTGATTTCGTTTGATGAAAACAACCTTTGTACTCAAATTATCTTGCATCTACAGAGAGTTTTACAATCTTCCTGGTTCTGATAACCGCTTTGATCCAGTTTATTTATGAAACTTGTAAAATACTTTCAGTGCTGTGCAAATGCAAGTTTTATTTTTGGTGCACTGCAAAACAAATCAAATGGAATGGAACGAATGTGAAAATAACAAACTATATGAGGTGAATCCAGTACTAAATCAAGGAGTTAATTGTTATTATTTTGAAAATAGATATGACCAGGTTGTATATACACGAGATTGCGAATTGGACATTCAAGACTCACTCATTCATATTTGTTGAAAGGGGAAGAAAAACCAGTTTGTGATTTTGTAAGAATTTCATGTGTAAAACATTTTAATAGAATGTCCTTTTTAAAAAAAAATATATATTAGACAACGTTTTTATTCAGAAAATTATATTAATGGACATTTTTAAAATAGTTTCTCCTGGAATAATTTTAGAATTTCTATCAAATTGAATGATTTTTTAAGACAAAATTGTTAAATTATTGTAAATGTATGTATATATGCATGTAATGTATATACGCAATCATAATTATTAAAAAAAAAAAATAAATACTGTTGATTGCCATGAATATAGCCATGCTGCTGATTTGGCGTTAATTCATAAATAAATAAATAACTTTTGAGATTTTTTAAATATTTAATTAAAATATATAAAATATGTTTGTGAAATTTGTCCATTTCAAATACAATATGTTTTATAAGATACATGACAACTTCTAAATGGTCAGTATTGTAGAGAGAGATCACTGTGGCCGGATGGTGTAGTAACTATTTGGACCACTAACCAGCTAAACTTTACCCATTGACAGGAACTGCAGAGGCTTACCTAATGCATTTCATCAATACTTCATTAATGCAATATGTAAATTCACCCTATTTATGCACATTACCCATAAGACCTCTTCTGCACATTGCATCTTGCACATAAATGCATTTTGCCACCTGTACATATACAATGTAGCATATTTAATTAGTTAACCTTACTTATAAACAAAAGCATGCAAAAACTGTTATAAAAAACTATATACTGGATGTGTATTCCAAACAACTTTGTCTGCAACGGACCTGCAGGATTGTATGTCTTCCCATGGTGACATCAGCCAATCAGCGATATCATTACACAGAATAGTGTACTAATTCATTTATGTGAAGTCATTAAGAAATGGATTTAGTCCATTAGGGCTCCTTGTATGAATCATTTTGTATAATAATAATAATAATAATAAATATAGCTGCAAGCAGCAATTATACATTTTCTTAACAGAAGCAAACAAGGAAGCTAGCAGCAAACCAACTGCAAAAATTAGTAAAATATTTGGTGACAATTTTAAGCAAAAAGGTTTAAATCCATAAATACATTGAGTTGTATAGAGCCAATTTCATGTTTTGTTCAATTATAGCACCACCAAGTGGCGCAGTCCCACCACTTTTTGTGTGTGTCCTCAGAGTGCCCCCATACATAAGTGTAATAAAGCTAAACCTTGACTAACTAGGGCCCAGGTCAGGAAGCAGACGGACTGGCTTACCCGACCGTCTGCTAGCGTCACAGAAGTCAGATAAATCCCAGCACACAGACACTTTTTCACCTAGATATTATCACATAGAGACTGTGTCTTGTAAGCCCGCCCAATCGTCCCAATGGAGGCGTACGATTGGTGGTTGAAGGTTTCTTGCGCGTTCGGTCTTTTCAGCGGGGCAAAGGGATTTAATTCTAATTTATCTTTATCTGACTCCATTTTAATTATGACCTCGAATTTAGGTTAGAATGCCAATTGGTTATTTGGTCATTTATATTTAATAGTTTACACATTTAATTATTCAGTTTAACCCTTTGTTGAAATTATACCCGTTCATAATCTACTAGAGATAGTTAATAATTCCAGAGTAAGTCAGAATAAATCAGTGTAACAATTTATTATTAGTCAGGTAAATGTATCATGCCAATTACATAATCAATTCAAAGATAATCCATACATAACATCAAATGCTCTGAAGTATAGAATAAAATATGAATACCTGACCTTCTGAGAATTACATAACGCTGAGCATCTAAGAGACACTCGGCGTTACGGGCTGACCGATGTAAAGGTTCGAGCCCCGACCTCTTTGCAACATCTCCTTAAATACCAGACCAAGACAGAAACCTCTTTCAAGTGGAAACGTGTTAACAATGGGAATTTACATTTAATCACTGTCCCATAGACCTGTACTGACAAAAGACCAAATGGCTAAAGCCACACCCAACGTAATAAGCAAAGTATCTCTAAATTCTCAAAACCTTTATTACTTTTTGGTTTACTTCTGTGGGGAGGAGACCTTTGTACCAGTCGCACTGAGACGTTTCAAATAATATCAAACATGTATAATTCTGTATAGTATTTGTTCACTTTAGACCATATAGATTTTGGGTGAATTCTGGAGGGGAGATGGGGTAGATGCAGGTGAAAGGAGAGACATGTAAATTTACAGTCATTCGTAGATGATTCACTCAGCATGATGTCGTCTCAGATGGGGATGCTAAATGTCCTTTATTTTCTCAGAGACATTCTGGCATATGCAAACTTTTCCAATCTTACAGTGTCTGTTCCACGAATTAGTAAATACCACCAAAACTATTCAACGGTAAAAATTTTATTGATGTCCAACAAATAAACAACAGATATAATACAGATGAACAAATGATAAAGCTCGGGCTGAATATTCGATCCCTTTCCTCAAAAACGCTTATTGTTAATGATATGATTACAGATAATAATCTAGATGTGCTGTGTTTGACAGAAACCTGGCTAAAACCTGACTACATTACTTTAAATGAGTCCACCCCACAAGATTATTGTTATAAACACGAGCCGCGTCTGAAAGGTAAAGGGGGAGGTGTTGCTGTAATTTATAATAATATCTTCAGTATTACTCAGAAGTCTAGTTTCAAATATAATTCTTTAGAAGTTTTGGTGCTTTACGTAACGTTATGTAGTGAAATTGATAAATCCCGTTTAACATTTGTGTTGGCTACTGTATATAGGCCACCGGGGCACAATACACACTTTATCAGAGAATTTGCTGATTTTTTATCAGAGTTAGTACTGGCTACAGATAAAGTCCTAATTGTTGGTGATTTTAATATCCATGTAGACAATGAAAAAGACGCATTGGGATTGGCATTTAGAGACATTCTAAACTCTATTGGAGTTAGGCAACACGTATCAGGACCCACTCATCACCGTAATCTGACTTTAGACCTAATATTGTCACGTGGAATAAATGTTGATACCGTTGAAATTCTGCAGCAGAGCGATGACATCTCAGATCATTACCTAGTATCATGTATACTTAATTTAGCAAAGGCTGCAAAGCCGTCCCCTCGCTTCAAATATGGCAGGACTATCACTGCTACCACTAAAGACTGCTTTATAAATAATCTTCCTCATCAGTTTCATCTCCTCAGCATCCCAGATAGCCCAGAGGAACAGTTGCTCCTCTGCACTTAAAGAAGATTGAAGAAAATAGTCCAACGCCATGGTACAACGAGCACACCCGGGCCCTTAAAACAGCAGCCAGAAAAATGGAGCGCAGCTGGAAGAAAACAAAACTGGAAGTTTTTCGCATTTCGTGGAAAGAGAGCATGATTTCATACAGAAAGGCCGTAAAAACTGCTAGATCTGCTTATTTCTCGACTCTCTTAGAAGAAAACAAACACAACCCTAGGTATTTATTCGATACAGTGGCTAAATTAACCAAAAATAAAGCTTCAACTTCTGATGTCTGCCAACAGCACAGCAGTAATGACTTTATGAACTTCTTTACTTGTAAGATTGATAATATTAGGAAAAAAATTATAACCATGCAGCCGTCTACTACTGTACCACATCAGACAGAGCATTGTAGTGTCACTGAGGAAAAATTACATTCATTCACTGCTATAGGAGAAGAATTGGCTAAACTCGTTAAATCATCAAAATCAACAACATGTATGCTCGACCCTATACCGACTAAACTACTAAAAGAGATGCTTCCAGAGGTCATAGATCCTCTTCTTAATATCATTCATTCATCCTTGACTTTAGGATATGTACCGAAAACTTTTAAGTTGGCTATTATTAAACCACATTAAAAAAATGCAACTTGATCCTACAGAATTAGTCAATCACAGGCCAATCTCAAATCTACCCATTCTGTCAAAAATACTAGAAAAGGCAGTGTCCTCACAATTATGCTCCTTTTTAGAAAGAGATGGTATCTGTGAGGTTTTCCAGTCAGGATTTAGACCGTATCATAGTACTGAGACTGCTCTCATTAGAGTTACAAATGATTTACTCTTATCATCCGATCGTGGTTGTATCTCTCTGTTAGTGTTACTCGATCTTAGCGCTGCATTCGATACCATCGACCACAACATTCTTTTGAATAGACTCGAAAATTATGTTGGCATTAGTGGAATTGCATTGGCATGGTTTAAATCATACTTATCTGACCGTTATCAGTTTGTAACAGTAAATGAAGAGATATCACACCGATCACAAGTTCAGTATGGAGTACCGCAGGGCTCAGTGCTAGGACCGTTGCTTTTCACCCTGTACATGCTATCACTGGGAGATATCATTAGGAAGCATGGCGTTAGTTTTCATTGTTATGCTGACGATACTCAGCTCTATATTTCTTCACGCCCTGACGAAACTTACCAATTCACAAGATTAACGGAATGCATAGCTGATATAAAAAGTTGGATGACTAGTAATTTCCTGCAACTTAATTCAGAAAAAACTGAATTTTTAATTATTGGACACATGTAGTAACCTAGAATACTGTCTAACACTTGATGGCTGCTCTGTCAAGTCCTCGTCGTCAGTTAGGAACCTGGGTGTGCTCTTTGATACCAATCTTTCATTTGAAAGCCACGTTTCTAGCATCTGTAAAACTGCATTCTACCAAAAATATATCTAAATTACGGCATATGCTTTCAATGCAAAATGCTGAACAGTTAGTTCATGCGTTCATGACCTCAAGGCTAGATTATTGTAATGCTCTACTGGGTGGTTGCCCTGCTCGCTTAATAAATAAACTGCAGCTGGTCCAAAACACAGCAGCTCGAGTTCTTACTAGAACCAGGAAGTATGACCATATTAGCCCGGTTCTGTCAACACTGCACTGGCCTCCTATTAAATATCACATACATTTTAAAATCTTGCTAATTACTTACAAAGCACTAAATGGTTTAGCTCCCCAGTACTTGAGCGAGCTCTTAACGCATTATACTCCATCACGTCTATTGCGGTCTCAAAACTCTGGCCAGTTGATAATACCTAGAATATCAAAATCAACTGCAGGCGGTCGATCCTTTTCCTATTTAGCACCTAAACTCTGGAACAGTCTTCCTAGCATTGTTCGGGAAGCAGATACACTCTGTCAGTTTAAATCTAGACTAAAAACGCATCTCTTTACTATGGCATACACATAAAACATTTTTAATTTATATTTTATTCAAATTGTTAGGCTGCATTAACTAGGTCAGCCGGAACCGGGAACACTTCCCATAACACCTGATGTACTCATTACATCATAAGAAGAATGACATCTACGCTAATGTTAGTCTCTCTGTTTATCCCGAGGTTTACTGCAGTCAGCCGGATCCGGGCCGTATCCAGATCAGATGGTGGACCAGCGCCCAGACATTACCAACGCATCCCTGAAGTGTCTGCAGAGACCGTGTCAATTATTCTACCCTCTGAAATTGCTCATCGACATGGCATCCTCAATGGATCCATCTCCGGCGTGATGACTCCGATATTTTGAATATTCCAATTTAATAATTGTTTAATCGACACGCCATCCTCAATAAACCCGTCTCCGGCGTGATGCCTCCGATCTTTCGAATATTCCGATCTAATATGACTTCTGACCTATAAGGTTGCCAAAATAATAAACATACACTGTTTGTTAATTGGCCAGAGGAGAATCTGGCACCCCGACTGAGCCTGGTTTCTCCCAAGGTTTATTTTTCTCCATTAGGACACCTGATGGAGTTTTGGTTCCTTGCCACTGTCGCCTTTGGCTTGCTCAGTTGGGGACACAAAATTTTCAAATAAATATCCAAATATATTTAATTACTAAACTAAATTAACTATATCAACTACATTACTTGAATATATATGATAATTGAAATGAGCTGATGACATCACCGTTTTCTCCAGAGCGGCTGTACAGCCGAATCAAATTCGGTTGCATTATTTTCCTGTTTAACACTGTGAAGCTGCTTTGAAACTATTTGCATTGTAAAAAGCGCTATATAAATAAAGTTGACTTGACTTGACTTGATAAGTGTGTCAAATTTGGTAAAAATATCTCATTTCGTTTAGGAGTTATAGACATTTGTATTTATGAGCATATAAAAAATTACCCACACCTGACATGATTGCATTTTTTTTGCCACTTACTATCAAAATTTTAACATTTGGCCATTAATATTCTGTCAACCCACTATGATTCTGATTTTCCTATGGTGGTTTCCTCTCGATCGGACTAACGGTTTCGAAGATATTCGCGAAAGTTGTTTAAATGCTAAATCAAAACGTTGAACAAACCATAAGGCGAAACCTAGCATATTTGGTATCGTTGGACTCGGCAAGTACTCAGGAGTCTAAAATCCCTGTGAAAAATAAGTCGACCACATCCAAAGTTATAAGAATGTGAATATTTGATTTTACCACTAGATGGCGCTGTCTCGAAACTTATCAGGCTCTTTCAGGGCATCATGCCGATGACCTATACCGAGTTTCGTAACGATACGCTAATGCGTTCATGAAATACAGCATTTTGCTACAAAATTCTAAATGGCGGATATGGGAAATTGGATACCATTCGACTTTTGGGCAAACTGTTCAAAAGTTATAAGCAAAAATAGCCCAAAAATAGCAATATTTCGTATCTCCAGACCAGTAGGTGGCGCTGTGAAACACAGTAAGTAGCCTCAGGTCATGCTTGTGATGACATGGACCAAGTTCGGTCCGAATACTATAAAGCGCTGCGGATAATCTTAAGATTATCTGGTTCAATTTTGGGGGACAAATTTTTTTTAATACATTTTAAGATCTGTCTATAGGAGGAGTTTGAAAAAGTATTTTTTTGGGCTGGAAAATTGGCATTACCTAATCGTCCATTGAAAGACATCATATCGAGATCATATCGGCCTGAGCCAAGGAATCAGATGAAAAAAATATTTTATGGTTCAAAAGTTATTCGATTATTATTAAGTTATTATAATTTTGGACAGGTGGTGGTGCTAGAGGGATTGAGTTAGAGACTCCAAATTTGCTGTGGTGACATTTCAGACTGTCCTCTAGCAGTGTGCCAAATTCATAACTTTCCCGCAAGCGGTTCTATGAGCTGCCATAGAGTGGCGGAAGAAGAAACAGAAGAATAATAAGAATGCCAATGATTACAATAGGTGCTCTTGGCCCCTAATAATGTTAGATAAGTTAAATATTAAAACTCATTTACTTCTATATTAATAAACAGAATAAAAAAGGTAAAGGTTCTAAGGTTCATCTTGAAATATTATACTGCTTCCAGACGCCTCTGAATGCTTTCACTGTCATTCAGGGTCCAAAGTTAAACCTCACCAAGCGCCAAATGTAAAATGGATTTATTCTACCCTAGTGAAAAATAAATATACTAAAATGTATTTGAAATACATTTATTTTATGCTAAATATACTACAAATACATTTATATTTGTGTACTTAATATAAATACTCTGCAATTGTACTTTTGGTATACTTAAAGCCTGCTAAATTGGAACAAGTAATTTTGTATTTAATGCACTTTAGTTATCCATAAATAGTGCTGAGGTCCAACTAAAGATATACTTAAGTATTTGATTGTGCTAAAGTGGAACTATTGCAAGTATACTTTGGGTGTACTTTAAATATCTTGTATTTAAATTATACAGTGATCCTACTATCCTTAGTAATAGTGATATTAAACACTTTTAGGTTTAATATTAAGAAATATGCATTGTGCAATAAAGAAGAACTCCAAATAAAGTGTAATTATAATATTTATATCAGTAAGTCTCAAGCGATATGTCAGTAAATATATGAATGGGTTTGTAGTATAGTTAGTATGAAATAAATGTGTTGTTTTTCACTAGGGTAGACTCTGCATCCATTGCCTCTGACGTGTTTTCTTAAGTCACAAACCTAACTCGGAAAGTCTTAAGAAAGTCCAAAGTAACTAAAACTCATAATCACGAGTTTTAACTCATGAATACATTCTTTCTGACATGACTGTAATGATTCGACGAAGCAGGATTCAATTGCAAGTAAAAGATGTTGTTTATTAGGACCGTGGGTCAGAGAACGACAGCAGTGATGGAATAGTCCAGAGTGATGAGACACTTGGCAGCACAGGGATGCTGAGGACAGATGGAGAATGGTGACGATGGTGAAGACGACGAGCACACAGGAAACAGGCGACAGCAGGAGACACACAGGAACAGGCGGGTAAAACACAGGTACATCCAACAACACTCTGACAAATAAAAGGAGAACACAGAGAGACTAAATAGGGTGTGCTAATCAACAGCAGCTGGCGCGCTGATCAGCTGCAGCAGGTGAGACGATCAGCAGCAGCTGATCAGCGGCTTCGCCCATCTACACACACACATACACACAAGAGAGAGACAGTGAATTCATGAACCGTGACAATGACTTGAAAACACCACAACTGCCAAAGCTAAACCTTGACGCCCATTGGCCTGCCCCAACTTCTTACCATTGGTTTAACCAGAAGTTGGCACATCAGACCGCTATGTTTGATCTACATTTCGAACACGCCATAAAGCCAATGCCATCACACTCACCAACAATCGGTTTAGCAGTATTTGCTAAATAACCGAACTCACTAGAGTGCACACTATTGGGAATGTTGCAGATTTTGAGAATGATGAAATTATTTTTAGATGGGGCTTTCTTTTTGTGCAAACCAATAGAAATGTGAGCTATGAACTGAAACATCTAGTTTGTTCTGCTAACAGGTGATGTAAGGGCAGAATTTGCCTACAGTGCAAATGTAACAATGAACAATTTTCAAATAAAATAATTTAATTTGTTAAATATTTAAGTACCACTTCAGTAATTTTAGTTGAATCCTCTGTTGACATGTTATGATTAAATAATCATGAAGTAAGTTTTATAATTATGACCTTTACCTTATCAATAATTTTCCCACACTTTGAATATCAGGTAGGCTATTGTTTAATTCAATTCAAATTTATTTCTAGCACTTTCCACAGTTTTGCATGGTTGCAAAACAGCTTTGCATACAAGTAGTTATAAAAGTGATATGTATAGGCTAATTGTGACAAGATTAAAGAATACAACATATAGTCAGTTTGAAATGGTGAAAGAAAGTACCTGATCAGACGTTTTATTAATTTAGTGCATTCCTAATGCACTCCAATGCACCTGTACTAATGCACTTTTCCCATTAATGGTACTTTAATGGCCCATTGCATTATGTTTATTAAACGTATCCTGACCAGTCCTCAAAATTTACACAAAAAGTTAAAATGTCAAATAAATTCTGAAAAGTAAATAATTTCAATTAATGCGTCACATTTAAATGTGCAGCGTAATGCGAGATCGCCAAATCCTTTCATAGCGTTTTCCATCAGGAGCAGTCGTGCTGTACATTGAGAGTTGAAGCGCGCAGAGACAATAGGCAGATGTCACAGTTTTTATTCCATCCGCGCGCGCTGAAACTGTTCTGCACGTTCACATTCTTCCACCAACGAACAGAACTGTCTGTGTTTTAGGGCGTGCACAAAAATAAAACTAATATTATATTGCCAGTGTATGCATCATGTCAGGTAAAAGGGAAGCAAAACATTCTGTGGATGATATTTAATGTTGTGTCTGCTGGCTTTATTTCTTCAACAGCTCCAAGTTAAACGCACTTTTATGTTCTATACAGGCCGTTTTGCGTTTATTTTCACGCACTGCTTACTGTGCCTATATTGAGACTTTTCTCTGTGATTCACAGTGTTTAAATCCATATCATTTTTCCTGTCATTGTCAAAAATCTGTTTGCTTATAGCATTATTTGTAACAGTATGAAAGAACACAAAGTAACCCCAGTTTTGCATGGGTGGCCCATATCTGGTGTAAATGGTAAAGCGAGTGCACTTGTGTGGCAGCGACCCGGGTTCTAATCCAGTCCGTTCTGGTTCCTACAATTAATATACATATATCTGTTGCCTCACTGATGTTCACCGGATAAGCAAGTTACTGGTATACTGCAGGTCACCATTTATAAATATCACTTTATTGTAGCCTATTTGAAGCACACTATCACTATAATGATGCCATTAGCACACTTTAAGTTTACTTAGAATGCCATTGCAGTGTGTTTTAAAATCACTAAAAGTTTGTTATTAGTTTAATATTCATGTATGTTCAACACTCTTACAGTGTCATTTAATTTCAATTATAAATGTACATTTGAAGTTTTTGCTGAGTGAATTCTGCATTTATACAAGAGTATATTTAAATTGCACTTAAGTATACTTGGAATAGTTCCACTTAAGCACAAACAAGTATATTTAATACAACTTTAGTTGAACTTTAGCACTGCTTTTGTACAACTAAAATGCATTTAGTACAAAATTAGTTGTTCCAGTTTCACAGACTTTAAGTATACCAATTTATAGTGTGTCACAAATACATTTAGTTATACTAAAGTACATACGAATAAATTGTGCTTAAGTATACTATTTTTTCACTAGGGTACACAAGGAACTGCAACATAATACAAAGAAAACATCACCTCACACGAATCCAAGCAAATTCATCAGATGTTGGCAAATGCCTCAATGCCTGATGCCTATGTGCAATATAGATGGTTTACAAAGAGGAACAAAAATCACAATAATGCAATGTATGAAATTATTAAAGTAAATTCAAAACGTTTCTAACTGGATCACTGCTATCTTGTGATCTTCGTGGGTAAATTATTAACCAACAGCACTCAAACAAAGTGAGTTCAGTGAGTGTTGCCTTCAATAGTTCTGAGACACAAGCAGATATTCTTGAAAATAAGGTGAGACCGTTTCTTTTCTCTGTGGAAAAATGTACTTCTTTACTTTATACCTAAGAGGTTCATGCTGTATTATTATTATTCCATCTTGTTTTGCCATAATCATTAATTTGGTCTTAAAACTTGGTCTGGAGGTGACAAATACTTTTTCTAAGCACAATATATAAATACAACTGCATCATAAATAAGAGACTCGAGCAAAAATCTCTCTTGATGAGGATAAAACTTCATCCAAAACTTCAACCAGGCAGTTGATGGTCCCCATTAACTTCCATTACATGAAAAAAAAAAAAGAAAGTCAATGGGGACCATCAACTGCCTGGTTACAGACATTCTTCAAAATATCTTCTTTTGTGTTCAGCAGAAGAAAGAACTTTTTTATGTGATTTTATGTGAACTGTCCCTTTAAATGGCGATCTAAATACAAAATGAAAAAGAAATGATGGATTTCATAAATGTATCAAAGGAACAAAATTTAAAAAGGAGGGCCTGAATCACAAAATTCAGTCATGCTTTAGAATTCTACATTCAACTATTCTTTTCATTCACACAGAACTTTTATTTTGTTGTTTTGTGAAAAAAGCCATAATAAGTGCATATTTCCTAAAAACCCATATGCAGCTTTTTTTTTTTTTTTAGGATATTCGAGAGCAAGCTAATCAAGGAACTATTGACCATGGTGGGTGTAGACAAGTCACACACACAACACCATACCACCCCATGGGTAATGGCATTGCAGAGAGGTTCAATAGGACATGATCAGGACATTGCCCCCTAAAGTGAAATCAAAATGGCCGCAGATGCTACAGCAACTTACCTTTTGTTACAACTGCACGGAACATGAGACAACAGGTTTTGCGCCATTCTTTCTTATGTTTGGCAGAGTTCCTTGTCTCTCAATTGACACCCTGTTTCAAAATGTGCTTCTAAATGAGGATGTGGTGGATTACAAAGATTTTGTGTCCAAGCTGAAGAAAGACTTGCATGAAGCAGCACATATAGCGCAGGTGCACACTCTGAAAGAACAGGAACGTCATGGCAGACTTTATAACAGAAAGGTCACCAACTGGTTGTTGGTGATAGAGTGCTGGTTGCTAACAGAGGTGAAAAAGGTAGAAGAAAAGTTGCTGACAAATGGGACTCATCTCCATATGAAGTCATGGCTGTGTACCCTGATATCAATGTTTACAGGATTCAGGGAATCAATTCAGACAAAGTGAGGGTGGTCCATAGAAATTTTTTGTTGCCTGTCAACTTCCTACCAGTTGATGAACCTCAGGAACAAGATAAGAAGGACGATGATGTGAAATTGATATTCAAGGAGACAAAGTTGACCATGATGACAGAAAACTGGATATTGAGTAATCCTGATGGTTTTGCTGAGGAGGATGGTCGTACAAGCCGTTCAGACTTACCTGATGTGTCAGATAGTGTCAGAGATGCTGGACTTCGCAAGTGTTGAAGCTGGGAACCTGAATGAAAGAAGTGATGAAAAAGTGATGTGATGTCGACAGTTCATAAATGGGGTCACACAAGACCCTGTGGTGTGCACACAGCCAAGAAATGTTGAGGCTGTAGTAACTCAAACTAGATGTGGCAGAGTCATTAAGCCTCCTAAAAGACTGATTTATGAAATGAACAAACAACACATGGACAGTTCAGACTCTACAGTGAGTTCTTTCATTTTAGTTAAAAGCATTTTTACATAAAGAGTCGCATTTGATTTCATGCAAAGTTGCGAACACAAAGAAAACAGATTTGTACAGAGATTTGAAAACAAATTAGGAGTTGGTACATAATGAAATTTTTGAGGTGTAACAGGCATCTCTTTAGTCTACTGTAAGATTGGGTCTACACAGAGCACCCGAGACCCGCGGACCCGGGACCCGACCCAGGACCCGTACGGGTTCGGGTCTATATTTAAAATGGTCAGCCGGCTCCGGGTTGGGTCCCAATCTATTACTTTGGGTCCCGGGTCTGTTTAACATTGTGTGTAATACCCGAGACGATTGGACTCGGAGAACACCTGGCCGTGATCAGAATCAGTCAGCACAGCTTGTGTGTTTTTTGTAACTTGCAACTTGTAAAATTAGGATAAGAAAAGTTTAAACGGGGAAATAAGGTTTAAAAAAAGAAAAAAAAACACGAGCGATCTCTCTCTCGCGATCTCTCAGCCATTAGAAGCAAAGCGGGCAGATTTAATGCAAGCGCACGGTAATAATGTACTCATATTTAAATAATATATTTCAAATCAGCAACAAAATCTCAGGTGAACTATCACATAAATGTTTTCTATGATGCTCAAATTGCGTAAAAAAGCTCATATTTCAGGTTGCTCCAGCTAACGCGCATGTGCAGTCTCACACGCGTCATATTTCTATGGCAACCCGAGCTTCCGCAATGACTTTAATAATAATATGAATGAACCGTCTTGTTTAATCTTAAAATTTTGGTGGTCAGACTCGGCTCACAGAGATGATAGCAAATAAATAATGCGAACGTCAGCGGCCATGGCATCGAACGAGCAATAGTTATTAGTTCAAAAGGGCAAACAGTCAAAGTTATTATGCGAGTTAACTCGAGTCGAAATGCAAATCTGCAAAGTTGCATTTGTCATCCGTCACCGTGAGTGAATGAAGCATGCTTGGAATAACAAGAGAGGAATAACATGGATAGAACTTTGGATAGATAGACAGTCGGGTCTGTGTCTTCCCACCGGGTTTGGTTCCAGCTTTCAAATAATAGACGGGTTCGGGTCGGTTCCGGGTAGCTCTTCGGGTTCGGGTTAGGTGCCTCCCTTGTCTTTATGTACTCCTTATGGGAAAATCTATTGATTGACAGCTAATTATGCTCCATGTGCATATTTTTTTTCTTCTCTTCTCTATAAATTGAAAACATGAAGTGGGAGTTCCATACCTTGTTTTTTTCTTCACTGTTGGTTTTTCTTGTTATGGTATGTCCCCATTAAGCAGGATTTAAGGGGGGTGTATGTAACGAGATAAATATTGTTGTTGGAGGGTAACATCAACTTTAAGTAAATCCTGCAGTAATGGGATCACGCTTCCTATTGGTTGCGCTGGTGGCGCTGTTGCACCCGGAGTTCGAACGATCTGCAGCAGAGCTAGAGAGAACTGCTGTGGGTGAGTCGGTTCTGTTGTAGCTCCACACTAAAAGTTATAAATATATCTTGTCTGATCAAATGTTAGACACTCTATGGAAAGGATTGTACACAGTAGACACTGATTGATTTTTAGAATGTGTTTTCTGTTTATATTTACAGGTGTTTTGATAGCTTTATTTCTGTTTTCATGAATTCTATGATCTTTCCATGTGCTTTCTAACAACATGAAATATATTTTGAATAGATGGAGCTGTATCATCCCTCTGAACTCACTTTTTTCTCTCTTCCACTGCTCTGTGTGCAGGAAAATAAATTCAAATATCATCCACATTCTGAGTCTGTGTGCTGATGAAGGATGGGACAACCCGGGTCAGATAAACTGAAGGTCACATATATAGTCATTTTCTTTCTTTCCAAAGAAAAGAGGACACAAACATTATTTGCATGTACTGTAGGCAAAAGAGTTGTCTGCCTATTCAAATGATTCATTGTATTCCTACTCAAATGACAACCAAGTCTATTGGGGACAAAAGAACACTATAATCAGACAATATTAGAAATAAATAAGATTCTTGCCAGATTAATGTAGGTGGATCTTGAAAAATCGCTTAACTCACAATGGTGGTCTTATTGCTGGCGTTGCTACACACCAAACCCAAAGATGCTGGCACAGAGAGAAATTTGGGAACATTTACATTCATGATTTTTTTAACATGCTTTCTAAGCAAATGACTTCCAAAAAAACTTGCCATGCATATTGTCGAAACTTGCTTCAAACATGCTATGTGTCCATCTGATCAGCCTGTTGAATTTGTTCTTTATAATATGTGAGTCTAATCAATTTTATATATCTCAAATTTACCAACATGAAACTACATTTCAATATGCATGATGTAAGAGAAGCTTAAATAAAGTTACTTTAAGATGAATCCATAACATGTGCATAAAAATAAAAGAAAACCACAGGAAATAAGTAAAAGTAATGTTTAATGAAGTGGACAGAGCAGCACCCAATACATCACTATATGAAAACATACACCGATCAGGCATAACATTATGACCACTGACAGGTGAAGTGAATAACACTGATGATCTCTTCATCACGGCTCCTGTTAGTGGGTGGGATATATTAGGTAGCAAGTGAACATTTTGTCCTCAAAGTTGATGTGTTAGAAGCAGGAAAAATGGGCAAGCGTAAGGATTTGAGCGAGTTTGACAAGGGCCAAATTGTGATGGATTGTGATATGTACATTTTAAAGTGTTTCAACAGTTTTATCTTGTGTCATCTCCGTTAGAAACGGAGCTTCCCCTCGTGACAGACGAGATATGGGGCCATGCATTAGAAATGCCTTGTATTACAATATGCCTTGTAATATTGCACTGTCTATGAAATGGGAAAGAAAAAACACTTTAAAATGACAGGTGCAACACTCAAGATGAAAAACAACATTCAGCATGATACATATAGCCTTAGAGAAGAGAAGACCACTTCTGTGATGCATTTTATTTAGTCATTTTGCCATTTACTTCAACTCGTGGTGTTTCACTGAAAATAAAGAATGACATGAGAGTGAGTAAATAATGACAGAATTAAAGTTAGCATGTTAAAATTTGAACAAAAAAAAAACGTAATATAGTTTAGGAAGACTCTCCCTCAGTTTTCTCTCAGATGATCCAGTTTGGAGGATTTGTAGCTGAGTTATAGTTACTCATTGCTATTTACACCTGGTACTAGTAGTTGTCTCTTATGACAAGTCAATGTGCCATTGTTAACCTGACTTGGTTTGGATAAAATAGATTATTGGTACTGCATTGGTACAGACTATTTTGATATCATTAATCACTAAAGACATTAATCTCATAGCTTGTTCGCCTGTTTATACACAGATTTGAAAGATGATTTATGAGATGTTTTTTTGTGAAAAATGTTCCAGCTCCAGTCAACGAGAAAGAGAGATAAATATGGGAATGGAGGAGGAGAAATATGATCATGTGACATGACTGACTGAAGTCACACTGGTATGTAAAGCTGAACTTTTGCATCATTCTATCATCTCTCTTTCTCTCTCTCTCCCAGGAACAACTTTCATTCAGTGCTCAAATAAAAGCAGAAAGAATCGAGAAGTGAACATGAGAGGTTTCTTCAGGAGTCTGTCGCTTTTACTGGGTAAGTGAAACATCTTTTCTAATATCTTGGGTGTTTCTGAAAGATGAGGCTGGAAACCGAATGTAGATCACTAACAGAAGAACAATAATATACAATACATCAT
Source organism: Rhinogobio ventralis (assembly GCA_039654625.1). NCBI lineage: Eukaryota > Metazoa > Chordata > Actinopteri > Cypriniformes > Gobionidae > Rhinogobio > Rhinogobio ventralis. The sequence goes on along the minus strand of CM077193.1, from coordinate 51,985,053 downwards.
TCTAGAGACCATTGAATATTACCCAATTGACCTTTTTTTTCTTGAGTGTAAATCTAACAAAATACTAGGGCTGCCTGCTAATAGTAGACTAACCGTTAGTCGACTAGAAGAGGCTTGGTCGACCACAATTTGTGGAACATGTAAGTAGTGTTAACCTAGATAAATGTGCGCTATTATTAGTGTTTGTGTGTAGAGTGTGCCGGCGCGATCACTTCATTTAACTTAAAACACTTCGTCATTTTTTTGTCACAGATAAGAGTAATGCAAACTGTAAAGGGTCTACTTTTATTTCTGTAAACTCACAATAACAACAAAACGTTGTGCTTTTGTAAAATAAATGAACCGAAACTCAGCATATACTTGTCTCTCCGACATGAGAAATATATCTATAGAAAGCTTGAAATGCTTTTAAATGAACCAACTCAAATGGAAAATAAATGTTCTCAGATTATGTAATCCTGAAACATGCATATAGGCGGAGATGATGAGTCAGTGTCATCAATTTAATCTCTGCAGCCAAAAACACAGAAACACTATCAATAAATTATTAAAATGTTTAGATAGTGCGCTATTGCAAGCTTGTGTGCATTTAAACACTGATTAGGCTATGTATTATAGGCAATTACAGGCTCATTATTATGATTTATGGCTTAGCAATATAAAAAGCGATTAGTCGACTAGAAAAATCTTTAATCGAGGGCAGCCCTACAAAATACTATACTTTACTTATACGGTGATGGAAAAAATATGAGATGGGATGAAAAATCATATGTCAATGCTTTTGGGTTCTCTTGCTAAAGTTTTGGGAGTTTTTGGGATTTTTTTCCATCACCATTCCATCACCAAATACGAGTTCAAATTTCCAGCAGAATTTGAGTTTGTCTCATATTTGGTGACATTTGATCCTGTTATTTTCCTGTTTATTACTGTGAAGCTGCTTTGAAACAATCGGTATTGTATATAAAGTGCTATATAAATAAAGGTGACTTGATTTTACTTAAATTTAAGTCTACTAATACTGCCCATCATTCTGTGTTTCTCATTTGAAGGGTTTTTCTCAGTTCAAATAAAGGCAGATGAAAAAGAAGGTGAGATTTCATGAATTAAACACTATTACATCTTTTGTTAGTTAGTTTGTGCCGCTGTGAAACATTTTTAGGGCTTCACAATTTCAGACACATAATGAAACATAAAGTAGGTACAGAAGAATTTTAAATTGTTAGAATGGCTCAAGGTATACATTTTAGTGCTGTCAATCGATTAAAAAAATATTATCTAATTAATCACACATTTTTTCTATAATTAATCATGATTAACAAATTAATTGGACTAATACATGTACATCTATACTGAACAAAGCAGCAGTTTTTGTGACTATATGGGCTATTTAGGATTAATTATTTATTTTACAAAGTATGATAGATGCCAGTTTGAAAAATTAAAATAATCATTCCTGAAATCCTTATTTTATTTAAATTCAAATTGGCCGCTTTTCAATTCCTTCCATCCAAGTCGACAGAGAAATCACAAAATGATTTTCAACTGGGCAGCAAGATGTGTGTAAAAAGAGATTGTGATTTAGTCCTGCAGATGTTGCTTGTTTATGGGAGTGTTTATGAAATATTGAAGATCCGCCCACCTCGACGACTCACGATCATCAGCTGTGAATTTATTTCAAGCTTTAAACCTGTTTGAAATCTGTGGCGCTGTTCCCGACGAGTGAAAGAGCAGCAATAATCAACAGTCAATGAACCTGCAAATGAGAAAAAGTTTAAAAATAATAAAAACATTGTCTTATCACATATTCCCTGGTTATTCTTGTCATAACAAACACAGTACAGAGGAAAACTAGCATTAAAAGATCAAGAGTCAAACTGCACAACTAAAGCAAACACTGATCACCATAATGGTGACTTCAAACCAAACTATTATTTTCTATAGAACATCAACATATAAACCTCTGTTAATTCTCAATAATTCTTAACTAGTTAGTAATAAGTAAATCTGGTAATGCTGTTTGTGGAGTTGTTTAATCCTCCTCTGCTGAGATTTAATGTCTTCTTTTATCTTCATCAAAGGCTGTGACTGGAAGACAGTTGTCATGATTCCGGTCTTCTTTTCCTCTGATCTTGTGTGGACATGAGTTACTTCCTGTTTTACGCAATGTTTTGTAGTCCTTTGTAGTTTTTCTTGTTTATTAGTTCTTTGATTTGTTCCCAGGTGTGTCTTGTTTGCCCATTACCCCTAGTGTATTTAAACCCCAGTGTTTCTTGTGTTCTTTGCTGAGTCTTGTCCTACACGGATGTATGTTTGTTGCTACTCATTCTGTTCCTTGGTTCTCTGATCGCTGTGGTTTTGTTATGTTTATGTTATCATTAAACTCACTGCATTTGGATCCAGCTCCTTTGTTTTTGAGTTCACTCTAAGTGACAACTCTTTTCTTCAGTGGCTACATTTACATGCAACCAAATAATCCATTAGTAATCGGATTGACAGCTCAATTAGACTGAAATCCTTCATGTAAACACCTTAAAGGGCATATTGCATATACCATATGAAAATACCATATGAAAAGGTAATGCAGAATTTAAAATGTTTTAAAAAGACATAAGAGCACACATTTAGTAGATAAAGTGGCCGTTTCGTTGGCTGTTTGTAAAAAACGCTTTTTTTTCAACATCGTGTCATGTTACATCACGAAAGGGAGTCGTTTGTCGGGCTCTGCGTTGGCTCAGTGCAGAATAGGTTGGTATTCAGTACGAGTCTGTGTATTTTCGGTAGTTTTTCTATTTCAATTTATTATCGTCATGGTAAATTATTCCACAGGTTTCCTAAAAAAAACCTGCATGGTGGCGTTTTGTGCAGGTGAAGAGACGGGACTTCACTTCTGCATCGGCTTCAAAACACGCGGTGGTGTGTGTAGTGTTCACTTTAGACCGGAGGATTATCATCCGGCGATATGATGGAGTCAAACACTGTAATACTCATGTAAAGATGATATTAAATAAATGAAAATCCACACGCAATGTGCTTAGTAAATCTTGCCCGCCATCACTGCCTCCCTGCCTCACACCCTCCTTTATTAACTAAAACTACAGAGTGACCGCTTTGAAGTTTAGCTTTTATTAAAAGCATGTCAATTTCAACATTGATGAATACAAAGTAAGTACATTAACACAAATGCATACAGTCTCACACTTTTCAAAAAAGTTTGGAATTATGCGCTGGTAATGTAAATATTTTATTCATGCCATGTATGTACATTCAAGTTCACTCAAATACATGCTCATAACGTCATATACATCCTCACACTATCAGTGAATCGGCACGAAATAAACCCATAACACAGAAATAATGAATAAAGGATAACACAATAACACTATACTGTCTATAGTTCGGCCGCCGGCGGGAGACGTGGCGGTCACGGATCCGTCAGAAACGAACTATTCACCGTAAGTCTTGTTTAAACATTTGCTAACTACCAAATCAGTCGTGGCGAGAAACCGCTAACGCTATATCACATAACGTTTAGTGTGGACGGATATTAACGAGTGTGACTTATGCCTGATGGTCAAAGCTTATTAGTTTCTGTTATTGGTAAGTATCAATACACCTAGATGACCAATACCAGCATTACTATTGCCTGATACATGATAATAATCTGTACAGTATTGTAATCTGAGCACAGTGTTCATATCACTAGCTAGTGTATATATATCATTAGCTAACACTGGTCTCTCACCCAAACACCTGCTCTGTTCTCCACTGTTTCTCCTCACACAACTCAATTTGTCTCCTCTAATCGTTGTTCTGTCTAATCCTGGCCTGTCCATTATTGTATGGCTGTGGTCTGCCATATGAGTATTAATAAACCTTTATAATTTCCTCAGCGTCCGAACTGTCATTGCGATCCATTGTTTTCCTATCGTTGAAATTGGCCGCACTCTCTCCCGTTACGTCACTTCCGGTAAAATTCCCCAACAGTTAACCAAACATTCACTTAAGAAATTCTCACAAAAACGACTCAAGAAGCTTTAGTAGCGTAATTATAAGTATATTTTAAAGAAAATCTAGTTATTACATTATTTTTCTATACATTGACTCATTGGGGTCTCTAACCTGCAGTATGCCCTTTAATCGATCTGACTGAGCTCGATCTGAATAAAATTTCAATCGGATTTATTTATTTTCTAATCCGATCAAGAGAACATGTAAACACTTGATTGGATTGAAAACCGAAACTGGAAAGGACTGCGCACATGCAATGACGTAGAAATGGCGTAATGATCGAGCTGCGGTTGTTGTTAAATAAAATGTCATAAATGTCAAAATTCTCCTTCCACTCATAGTCTGTGAAGTGGAGCAGAACTACATCCCATCAGTCCTCACATCATACTCTCTTCCACAGTTTTACTTGTATAGCTCTTTTCACAATTCACACAGTTTTTCCCTTGAACATATTCCAGTGAACATAGCAGGATGGGGCACACCCAGCCAGTCGTCGGTAAATTACAACGAGTATCCCCAATACGCTCTGGATAGGAATCCCTCCACCTGCACACATTCAGAGACAGAAAGCAACCCGTGGTGGAAGCTGGATCTGCTGAAGGTGTACACCGTAAACAGAGTGGTCATCACTAACAGAAAACTAGAAGGCTACAGCGACAGGATAAACGGGGCAGAGATTCGGGTTGGAAACGTTTCTTCAGATGTTTTCAGCAACCCCATGTGAGTCTCTCTGATATATTCTTATTTACAGAGATTCTGTCCAGTTGGCCAGTAACTTTTTACATTTTTATTAAGCATCTTTAGAACCAGTTAACTGTTCCCCCCCACTGTTCACTGATGATAACTCTGACCGGTTATACAGAACATCCTGTTGATATGAATCAGAGACTTCAGCAAACAGTTTTTAAAACATCTCTGCTGCTCACCAAGGCTGCCTTTATTTAATCGAAAATACAGTAAAAACAGTAATATTGTGAAATATTATTACAATGTCAAATAACCGTTTTCAGTGTGAATAACTTATTCCTGTGATCAAAGCTGAGTTTACTGATCAACTTCTAACGTGAATAATGGCGCCAATATTGGTGGTTGAGAACGTTCGTAACATTACAAAATTCAACAATAATAATACCTGTAACAAGCTTTATTAGCGTGGCAAATAATTGCACGTTTCAATTGCATTTGCAGCTTAGCTGCAAACAAAAAAAATTGTTCACAACATCATATTGTACATAAGTTGGGGGAAATATCAAACCATTAAATATAGAGTATATTAAATTAATTTAGAGAGAAGAAAATACAAGTCATAATGAGCAAAAGCAACTCACTCTATTGTTTTTCTCCAGATGTGCTGTGATTTCTAGAATCCCATCAGGAGCTTCCAACAACTATTCGTGTAATAGGATGGAGGGACGATATGTATTTGTGGTTATTCCTGGATCTTCTAAGATTCTGACTCTCGCTGAGGTGGAAGTCTATGTGGTTTATCCAGGTAATTCATAACAACCTGGTCTAAACCCTTTTCCAGGGGAATTTGACTTTTTGAAGCCATTCTGATTGCATTCAAGAGCCAATCATCTTGAACCAGACAGATCTGGTAGAAGTGCATTCCTAAAATAAAGTAAACGCTTAGAAAATAAAATATATCTTGATACTGTCATTTTACAGATTTACAGAATTTGGCAATAGGAAGAAGCGCCACACAGTCATCAACCTATGGGAGCTGGATCGCTGAACAAGCCATTGATTTCAATCCAGGTTTTTTCCCACATCCATCGTTAGCATGCTCGTTAACCGTTAGTCAGACTAACCCATGGTGGAGGCTGGATCTGGGTCAGATTTACAGAATTAGTAGAGTGGTCGTCACTAACAGACAAGACTATATGCCGGAACGAATAAATGGAGCAGAGATTCGCATCGGAAACTCTTTGGATAACAACGGCAACCACAATCCCGTGTGAGACCCTCTTTCAGTGGCTTAATATCCATAGAAATCCCTGATTCCTCAAGGCTGAAAACACAAGTGCAGAAAGAATAAAGTCTAAATGAAGTTTTCTCTGTCTCTCTGTAGATGTGCTGTGATTTCTAGTATTCCAGCTGGTGTTTCGTCCACCTACGCTTGTAACGGTATGGAGGGTCGATATGTGAATCTGATCATTCCTGGAGATTCAAGGATTCTCACTGTGTGTGAGGTGGAGGTCTATGGAGAAGGTCTGATCAAACATACTATGTTGAAATATGTCCATTTATTATTGATTTCTTTACTGATTATACTACTCTCAGCAGTCAATAAAACAAATGTGTGGCCAACACCATGTTCCCATTCAGTCAGTCAAGTTCAAAGTTACGTCGGACTGACGTCATGGGGTCTCGCCTGGGAGCCCAATCAGATGCTGAAGTAAACAAAACGATCTTACTCACGCTGATTGACACATCTGAAGAGTGCGCACAAAGATGCCTCTTAGACAGTGCCGATTCCGATATACACACAGAATTACAGTATTTCAAAATATCTGTCTTGACGAGTATTCATGCAAACATTATCTGTTATGTCTTAAGTGAATGTTTGGTTAACTGTTGGGGAAAAGCATCTGATGTGTATCATTATATTTGACCCGTGCGGTACAGTAGGTCTTAATAGGTTGTTTGTTTCATTAATGTTAATCAAACAATTGTACCATCGTGGGAAAAAAAGTTGAATATATATTGTTCCTATAGATATTTGGTTTTGACTTGGTGTGAGACAAATTTCATGCTATTACCAGGGATTTTAAGGTATGGTTGCTAGGTGATTTTTTTTAGAACCTTCAGAAAACTTTTACTCGATTTTTCTCAAAATTGACTTTGCTGACTCTATTGACTTCGAACTGGGGTAGCTCATTATGTTTTTGTCTGATTCCAACAAATCATACATAATTTTGCAGGCTCTTTAATAGAGAATAACTAATTATTGAAAATTTGCTTATTATGCCAGCCCGGGTCACAAATATATCTTGATACTGTCATTTTACAGGTAATTTGGCAGCAGGAAGAAGCGTCACACAGTCATCAACCTATGAGAGCTGGATCGCTGAACAAGCCATTGATTTCAATCCAGGTTTCACACGACCATCGTTAGCGTGCTCTTCAACCAATCTTCAGACTAACCCATGGTGGAGGCTGGAAATGGGTCAGATTTACAGAATTAGTAAAGTGGTTGTCACTAACAGACAAGACTGCTGTCCGGAACGAATAAATGGAGCAGAGATTCGCATCGGAAACTCTTTGGATAACAACGGCAACAACAATCCCATGTGAGACCCTCTTTCAGTGGCTTAATATCCATAGAAATCCCTGATTCCTCAAGGCTGAAAACACAAGTGCTGAAAGAATAAAGTCTAAATGAAGTTTTCTCTGTCTCTCTGTAGATGTGCTGTGATTTCTAGTATTCCAGCTGGTGTTTCGTCCACCTACACTTGTAACGGTATGGAGGGTCGATATGTGAATCTGATCATTCCTGGAGATTCAAGGTTTCTCACTCTGTGTGAGGTGGAGGTCTATGCAGAAGGTCTGGTCCAAATATGTTGAAATATGTCCATTTATTATTGATTTCTTTATTGATTATACTACTCTCAGCAGTCAATAAAACACATGTGGTCAACAATAAACCATGTTCATCCTCACTGCAAGTGAACCTGTATTTAATGGTGTCTGGGTCATATTTTGTTTTACCTTGTGTAGTTTTGTTGATGATTTTTGAGGATCTGTCCAAGTTGCATCTGTTTAATCTTACGTGACAGGTGAATTTTCACCAGAATACTGTAGATATTATAGACACACAGCCTTCGATACCAAACGCAAAATATGCAATCATATATTTTGGAATCCTAAAAATGCATGATTATATGATTATTTGCATTTATCTTTATTTTCCCCTGCTGTCTGTGACCCATCAGAACCACTGATCTAAACGATAGAGAGTAACATCATATGTGTCTTTCAGATTCTTGTTTAAAGCAAACTTTTGTGAAGCTCAAACTGAAGTCCAGCTTGAGTCTTGTGATGGGTACCAGTCTGGTATATTATCTATAAAATTAAACTGTCCCAAAGAAATCTAATAAATGTCTTCATCAATTTATATTATCCCTTTATCCTTTTTCTTTGTGGGTTTTTTAATCAATTTAACTGACCCTTCACAGACCAGAGCAGGTAAAACAACATATAATCACATATCCATGAAGTGCAATACAGATTCATAATACCCATACACAGATTCCACTAGTACAATAAATCCAAACATATCAAAAAAGCACAAAAATTACAAATCATTTACAAATTCATAACTCCTCCATCCGTTCAAAATACTTTTGGTAATGGCCATCGAACGTGTGTACAGTTCATATAGCTTGAATCACCAAATACATTTAGGAATTCCCGTTGAGTTCAAAATAAAGAAAACCCATAAACAAATGAAATACAATTAGCACAAAGTAACGGTCAAATTTACAATATCTCATAAAAATGAACAACAGCAAAAGAGAGTTACACTTTCCCTAGCATGACTGGTTTATCGTGAGTCTCCGTTTAAATCAGGTTGGGTGCACAATTTTTCTTCATACAGAGCTCCAGCGGGAGATTCAAACATTCCATACACGGCTTCAGCGGGAGTTTTACAACCCTTCGCTGGTTTTTAGAGGTCTATTAAGAAGAGGAACATTAGGCAACTCTACCATTAAATTACTCGGAGAGTTAATAAGACACGGGAAGCAGCTGAAAATAATTTAATTTACATAAATTAAGCAAAGGATTATTATTTACAAACAAGATAAAAAGAATTTACAAAAAAAGAAAATACACACCGGCAAAATTATGATGCACAGGATCTGGGGAGGGCAAAGGGAAACTGGACAGTTCCAAAATAAAGAAAATAATAAAACAAACAGAACCTCTAATAAACCTACCTAATACAAAAGAAAAATGTAAAAAGACGTCAAAGCTTCCCTACTCTATCTGTAAAAACAAACAAACTAAGTGTGCACAATGTACACTCACCTAAAGGATTATCAGGAACACCTGTTCAATTTCTCATTAATGCAATTATCTAATCAACCAATCACATGGCAGTTGCTTCAATGCATTTAGGGGTGTGGTCCTGGTCAAGACAATCTCCTGAACTCCAAACTGAATGTCAGAATGGGAAAGAAAGGGGATTTAAGCAATTTTGAGCGTGGCATGGTTGTTGGTGCCAGACGGGCCGGTCTGAGTATTTCACAATCTGCTCAGTTACTGGGATTTTCACGCACAACCATTTCTAGAGTTTACAAAGAATGTGTGTGAAAAGAGAAAAACATCCAGTATGCGGCAGTCCTGTGGGCGAAAATGCCTTGTTGATGCTAGAGGTCAGAGGAGAATGGGCCGACTGATTCAAGCTGATAGAAGAGCAACTTTGACTGAAATAACCACTCGTTACAACCGAGGTATGCAGCAAAGCATTTGTGAAGCCACAACATGCACAACCTTGAGGCGGATGGGCTACAACAGCAGAAGACCCCACCGGGTACCACTCATCTCCACTACAAATAGGAAAAAGAGGCTACAATTTGCACGAGCTCACCAAATTTGGACAGTTGAAGACTGGAAAAATGTTGCCTGGTCTGATGAGTCTGGATTTCTGTTGAGACATTCAGATGGTAGAGTCAGAATTTGGCGTAAACAGAATGAGAACATGGATCCATCATGCCTTGTTACCACTGTGCAGGCTGGTGGTGGTGGTGTAATGGTGTGGGGGATGTTTTCTTGGCACACTTTAGGCCCCTTAGTGCCAATTGGGCATCGTTTAAATGCCACGGCCTACCTGAGCATTGTTTCTGACCATGTCCATCCCTTTATGACCACCATGTACCCATCCTCTGATGGCTACTTCCAGCAGGATAATGCACCATGTCACAAAGCTCGAATCATTTCAAATTGGTTTCTTGAACATGACAATGAGTTCACTGTACTAAAATGGCCCCCACAGTCACCAGATCTCAACCCAATAGAGCATCTTTGGGATGTGGTGGAACGGGAGCTTCGTGCCCTGGATGTGCATCCCACAAATCTCCATCAACTGCAAGATGCTATCCTATCAATATGGGCCAACATTTCTAAAGAATGCTTTCAGCACCTTGTTGAATCAATGCCACGTAGAATTAAGGCAGTTCTGAAGGCGAAAGGGGGTCAAACACAGTATTAGTATGGTGTTCCTAATAATCCTTTAGGTGAGTGTATATTAAAACATTTTTTTTAAAAACTCAACTCTACTTCATCATCTCTCAAGGTTTTCTGATTAGGTTTCACTAGCGATCATACTGAGTCTCACAATGATTACAAAACATTATATAAAGGTTATAAATTGATTAGCATTTGATCGAGTGAAATAAGTATTTGATCCCCTACCGACCAGCAAGAATTCTGCCTTCCACAGATTGGTTATGTGGAACACAGATTAGTCCTGTCACTTTAGGAAAGTACTCCCAATGTCAGCTCATTATGTGTATAAAAGATACCTGTCCACAGAATCTGTATCTTCCATTCCAACCTCTCCACCACCATGGGCAAGACCAAACTCCATTGTTAAACTTACAATCTACAGGTCAAACACTCGCGTAATCATAAATAACAATAAAATATAACCACCAAATAAAGAAAAAGTAACGATGTATTCCTACTGTGACGCCATCTTGTCTTTCTCACTCCACGCTCTTCTTCTCATTTTTACCGCGCAGCTCTTAAAGGAGCCGTTCACACTGATTTGTAATACAGAGGATTTTCTGATGGATTTTCTCTCTGATGAGCCCTATTCGGACGGTAATTGTTTCTCACGTGGAAGTCCGTAAAAATAAATTTGCATGTCACCTCAGTGATAAAATTCGTGCATTCGGATGGAAGAGGGAGCTTTGTGATCCTGCTGTCATAAGCGTGATGAAAGGAGGACTCAAGTTGCGGTGAACAAAGGAACAAGTTTATTCAGGGTAAACCCTGAGACACAAAAGTGACAGATGCCAGTTTGAGGAAACCGTTTGGTGGCTCTCGCTGTATCGGCTCACACTACAGCGGACACACAGGCTGGAGAGACCACCGAGAAAGTTGGACAAAGGATAACCCAGCAGAAGACGAGCCCGAGCCCAGCAAGAGAATATGGCTTGCTAAAACTCCTCGTCTAAGAGTCCTGAGCACAAAATCAAAACAGGTCAGACACAGAGCAAAACGCATACACAGACATGAAGTGATCAACTGACAACAAGGGATAGACACAGCTGGGCATATAAAGGGTAACGGGAACGAGCGGCAGGTGCGGGAGATCAGCTCGTGATCAAGCACCTGATTAAACCAATCACGAGCTGCAGAAAAATGACAGGACAAGACAAACGACAGGACGAACCGGTGTCACACCCTGAACCTGTGACGCCTGCGCACCTGGGAACGCGCTGCTCAAGTGTTCAATAACATATGATTGTATGCTGTAAATAAAATGTCATATGCTTGGTATAATAAGAATAAATGCATACTTAATTTAATAATAGGAAAGTAATATCCTAATTATTATTTAATTATTTAAATCAGTTAAAAAATAGAAAGATATATTTATAGCACATTATAGTTGAAATGGTTTTCTGTCTTGTATTTTATCTCAAAATAAAGTATGTCATTTTATTCCACACGGCAATGAGTGCAAATAAGTTATTAAAGCCTTTTATTTACATCAGGTAAACCTAATGCTGCTTGGTTATTTTAACATATATAATGTCGTGATAACGGCCCATTTCAAATTCATCTTTTTATTTTTTGAGCGGTGAGGAAATACATTGCTCTTGTAAATACTTGCCAGCATTTCAGTAACAAAAGGCTAGATCTTTAAAATGCATCCAAATTACAGTGAAGCGCAACCATACGGTGCTCTGCAGTGTTCAAAAAGGATCTAAACAGTGAATTTTTAAGTGATATATTCTTAAACTGATGTGGATTCGGACGGCAATTAAATTACCACATGACCTTGGTGTTTGTCTGAAAACAGCAGGTAATTCGGCCGGGGATTTTTACGCGGGTGGTGGGAGAAAAACACTGACATTCTGGATTCGGGCGGCAATAAAATCACTGACTAGCCCCTGTCAATGATGAAAATACCTTACGACCCCATGAGAAACAATTACCGTCCCGAATAGGGCTTTAGTTAGTGTCTTTATCAGATGTAAACTACCGGTTTTCGTCAAAGGAACTTAAGTTAACTGAATGAAACAGTCCTGAAACTAATGGAAGATGTTTTTATCCATTATAAATAATGTTGGACAAAAATAACCATGTTGGACAAAAAAGTACAACTCAGATCCTATACCTTGATATTAAGATTTATGTACATGTGTAAGGGTGTGCCGCCTACAGTGGTTCAGGCTGCAGGGTTGCCGAAAGACTAAAGAAACGTTATGAGCAAGATGGTAGAAAACTGTACATTTCTCGTCTATATCCACCCACTGCAACTTATACCAACGACGGAAATAAGCGCAGTTACAATAGCTAAATATGTGGGAGAGCGTTGCTATACTGTGACTATATTGTATTGCAATAGAGGTAGCACTTCAAAGTCAATACCAAATCAAAACTAGTTAGCAATCATTTATAATTGAAAGAATTTAATGACAAAATCTGGTTATGGTTACACTTAAAGTAGTTACAAAATAGATGTATGAGATGATAAAAACTTATACCATTAATCGTACCCAGCATGAATAGAATGTTACCTGAGGGATAGAAAGAAAGAGAGAGAGAGAGAGAGAGAGAGAGAGAGAAAGAGAAGAGAGCAAAGAAGAGAGAGAGCCAGAGAATCAAGAGAGACAGAGAATAAAAAGAAGCCACAGCAACAGTTACAATCTTCTTTTATACTTCCTTGACCATGTAACTCAAACCCTATTGTGAGTCATTCAAACTGACCAATCAGACCAAACTTCCCCCACTGTACTTAAGGGGTGACACACATTTGGCCTACAGGCCTTCAGAATCTTTTTGTCTTTAGGAATTCCAAATGGCCCTTCTGATAAGAAAGATGGGGGTTGAAAACAGTAAAGCAGTATGTCTTTGTTCAGTTGCAAATATCAAATATCTTTGATTATTTTCAATCCTACACATGTAACAATATATGCCAGTAGGTTAAGTGAGATACACTCTTGGTTCATTTATGCAAAAAATTTTTTTACGGATGAAATCTCAGATTATACACAACCAACTTTGTTTTAATGTTTTAATCAAGATAGTCACTTTGAAATAAGCCGTAAAATGAATTATCTGTTAGCTGTGGCCACCACCTACATAATGTCTAAACATTAAATGTGCAAAATCTAGTGCAGGCCAACACTAGTAACAAAATAATGCTGTATAAACTTCCACTTTGAATCAGAATTTCAACAATCGTCTGTTCACATTGACTTACAAATGCAGTTTATCATAAGAGCAACAATACATACAGTATGCCTTTTTTTTAGGTGTTCATCACTACTCAATCATCAGTGTAAACCTAGGTCTTACCATAGTAAAAGCTTCCAGATTAGTACAACCTAATCTGAAAATGTCAACGATAAATTCAAATAAAATAAACACAACTTGCGATCCCAATGATTGCACCATAAGGATAACTTTACAATAAGGGTCCACTAATATGCATTAATTCATGCTTAACTAATGCACAGATAATTGTTGTAGAAGGTTGTAAGAGTGCGTATTTTGGGTATGTTTACACGTCAACAATGTATAAAAAAAATGTATTTCGTGGTTTTTTAAATCTTTACGTAAAGACGACAACGTCGTCAAAACGGTCTCGTTCACGTGGATCCACAAAAATTACTAAAACGCTGTATTATTCATGCCAGGCCAGTAAATGGCAATGTCCCTTTGTAAAGAAACACTACGCGCCTATAGACTGAACACGTAATGTGCATGCACATGACCAGAATTTCAACAATCGTCTGTTTACATTGACTTACAAATGCAGTTTATCATAAGAGCAACAATACATACAGTATGCCTTTTTTTTAGGTTACACAAAAATATTTCAGTCTAAATATAAGATTTATGTATTTGAATTGCATACACATTTGAAATCAATTTGGATTACACAGTTTTAACATAAATGAATACACTTAATGTGATTCATATTTGTAAGTCATAAATAAATGAAACGGGGTAAGATTTATGTAATAGTACACAGTAAAATCCTCTGTGTTAAATTAACACTGCTTTATGTTCATATGTTTACACACTACAGAGTGTTAAAGTACCATTACACAACAGCAGTACCAGTGTTGAAGTTAATGAGATAATTGTGTGATAAGCATTAATGATGAACGGAATAACTGAAGGAAAGAGAAACAGAAGATAAAAGAGTCAAACTGCCCAACTAAATGAAACACTGATTACCATAATGGTGACCAAAATGTTTTAATAAATCATCAACATCTAAACCTCTGTTAATTCTCAATCAGAGCTTCTGTAGACGTCTGACAGAAATAAAGTCAGTCTGGTTAGTAATGTGTGAAGCTGGTAATGCTGTTTGTGGAGTTGTTTAATCCTCCTCTGCTGAGATCTTAAGAGATTTAATCTAAGGCTGTGGCTGAAGTCAGTTGTAGTTCTTGTGTTCCTGCTCGTCTCTTCTCTTTTTTCCTGTTCTTGTTGTTTCTCTTTCCTGCTTGTTAACAGCAGCTGTTCATCACTACTTAATCATCAGTGTAAACCGAGGTCTTACCATAGTGAAAGCTTCCAGATTAGTACAACCTAATCTGAAAATGTCAACAATAAATTCAAATAAAATAAACACAACTTGTGATCCCAATGATTGCACCATAAGGATAATATTTGGTGTCTTGTTAAGCATTATCTACAGTCTTCACGAGTTTGGCCAGATTTATTATTTCTTACCAGTAAAATAACTGAAAAAATCCTTCACATGCTGTAAAGCCCCCTTGTTTTTCTTCTCTTCTCCAGCTTTCCTCAGATCCTCCAGGTTCTTCCTCCATTCATCTTTTCCCTCGTCCTTCAGTCTGGGAATCAGGAACTCCAGATGTTGAAGAGTGAAAGCACTGTTGGCTTTTAAAGCGATCTCAGACAGACTCATGACGTTCTTATAAGCTTCATGCAGAAGAATGCAGATTTCATTTTTAATCTTCTCCAGATCACTGTTCTGTTTTTCTTCTATTTTTCTTTTATTCTCAGACTCTTTCATATTTCTTTCATGTTCCTTTCTAGTACCTTCATATTTTTTTTTGTCAAAGCTGCTTTCAGGTCGCTCACCTGTGTGTTTGAGCTCATCAAATGTCGTTTCAACTTCCACCACCTTTGTCACATATTTTCTGTTCTCTCTGACATGTTTGCTGTAATGACACTTCCCTGGACACACAGTGCAGTGGTTGTTTTTCATGACCCAACACCACGAGGGATTTGGTGCCGATGAGCATTCCCACTCATGGCAGTTTTCCAGACAGACGGAGCAGCAGGTTGCGTTTCTGTTCCACAACCATTCATTTACAATGGGGACTTTTTCTTTGAAACTCCTGTTGACTGTAAACTTAATCTTTTTACATGTCTCGATCTTGTCTCTGTTCTGTCTGAGGGCTTCCTGAATCTGATTGAGTTCTTTTATTTTTAGCTCCTTCTCATTGATTCGGTCCATCAGATTAGAGACACAGGCCTCAAGTTGTCTTCGCTCATTCAGAACTTCTAATGTCATCTGAACACTTTTTCTGTTCTTTTCTTCCAGGAGTGTCAAGAACTCATTCATGCTTTCCTCTCCCATTTCCCAGGCTGATTTCAAAACTCGCTCATACCGTTTGTCTCTTTTCTCTTTCTGTCGGTTGTTGAATAAGAAGTGAACGGGTTCATTGTCTTCATCTCTTCTGTAGGGTATTTCTGCTTTCTTAATGGCATTGAGAGCATTTGTTGGAGGTCCTCCATCTGAATGTGTGAGTAGAAACACAATGTTGTTCTCTATATCTCTACCAAACAGAGACAGAACTGAGTGAAATATGCAATACTCTTTTCCAGAGAGACGATTCTGAGAGGCCTTCATCACAAAACACACTGCATCAATATAATCAATCCCATCCTCATCTGAAAATATTCTGCTCAGATACTCAGAAATCTCTTCGTTTTCTTCAGTGTTTGCGTGACCTAATGTATACTGTATGTCAATGATGGTCAGAGATGTTGGGTTTTCTTCAACAAACACCTCATAAACAGTGATCTCACGTGTCTGGGATTGTGATTGATCTCCATGTTTTTCTTCTTCTGTGATTTCATACCACTCTTGATCCTCAAACTTCACTCCCAGTAAGTGGTTGATCATGGTGTTGACGAGGGTGGTTTTCCCGGAGCCGGTTTCTTCCACCATCAGTATGACTTTGTTCTGCTTGTTTCTGTCTCTTCGTCCATATGTCCACTGTCTGACCTTTCTATCATTCCCATCAATATATTTTCTTTCTGTGTTCAGTTGGTAAAGCGCTGGAGAACCTGGATTCATTAGTGTGGCATCATGAACTGATCTGAAAAAGACTAAATTGATTCAGCAGCAAAATGTGACAATTCATAGGAGTTTATTAGGAAATAGAAACAAGTTAATTTTTGAACCTTAAGTCAACACTCCAGGTTCCCGGTGGGGTTTTAAAAAGTCTTAATTTTAGTTTCAATCAAATTTAAGATCATAAAGTTCTTAAATGGTATGGTAGTCTATGATAATTTGGATGGAAATACAGGAAGAGCGTAAACTTCAAAAGGCAATGATTTAACGAAATAAATGTGAGCGCTGCTGTTGAGCTTTCTACAGACTTGTGATTTCAGAATAGATCACAAACAATGAATGCTGTGCATTTATGCCAATAGATTGCTAATGATTTACGGTTGATGAATTATGACAATGTTAACTTGTTGTAGAAGGTTTAAGTGCGTATTTTGGGTATGTTTACACGTCAACAATGTATAAAAAAAAATTACTTTGTGTTTTTTTAAATCTTTACGTAAAGACGACAACGTCGTCAAAACGGTCTTGTTCACATGGATCCACAAAAATGACTAAAACGCTGTATTATTCATGCCAGGCAATGTCCCTTTGTAAAGAAACACTACGCGCCTATAGACTGAACACGTAATGTGCATGCGCATGACCTTGACGCTTTTACAAATTCACGTTTTTTGGTTGTTTACACAAAGTGTACTTTGAAACCCCTTTTTCATCAGTTTGCATTTTCAGGCCTCCAAAACGCTGTTGTCGTGTAAATGAACGGCCAGAATGCATAAAATCTGTTTTTAGTTGAAAACGGTGTCGTGTAAAGGCCCCTTTATCTCACTCTTCTTAAAGGAGCAGCAGTAGTAAAGCATACACATTTAAAAATAAGAGTCACTGTGTACTATTGGGCTTGTTTATAATTAAAATCATGCATTATTCTCATTATTATTGGCAATTTGGTCACACGATAAACTGTATCTGGCATTTAATTCAATGTAAACCCTTTTATCTCACAGCAAGAAAACACTATAAACATTATTAAACACATCGATTTTACTAGTATTGGCACAATTATCTGTTTATTATCTTTATTTAAACACATTATTGTATCAGAAAAATCTAATTTTCTCATCCTGTAGTCTATATGTGCAATATTGATATATTGGTTCATAAAACCAAAAAATGTCAATGTATATTGAATAATGTCTTGAGTATTTTAAACCTGCAGTTCCTCTATTTTGCTGGTAAACAGCATTAAGACCTCGTTGAATGCGTGTCTCCGCCTGTTTAATTAAATAAAAGATTGACGTGAGTTCAATATTTCATACATTTTCATAACATATGTATCTCAAACATCCCTGTTTCCCGCTCTAAATACTACAAATCTCAATTTAGATTTTGCAAACTCAAATTTGGCATGCATCGCATTCATGGTGACCAAATCTTTAAATTCTAATATATTCTAATATTTATTATGCTTATCCTGAAATATCAAAATGACTCCATTTAAAATTGATCAAACTAGATCTCTACAAAGGAAGCTCTCAACAATACTAGGGCTTGGTCAATGATTAATGGTGAAATTATGTCATCTCTGTTCGGGCTTGTAATAAGTGCCGGGGAAACATTGTGTTTTTTCACGGTAACCACTGCACAATGTCATTTACTTTCACATAGTTATGCATGTCTCATAGATCACACATGAATTATGACACTAACCTGTGTAGATCTTCAATATGGTCATACTCCAAGATGCCTTTTACTCTCATATTAAACATTGTAGCAGATGTCTCTGTAAGATATGATCAGATTTACATTAGCGCTTTAAACTGTAGAAATACTCAACTACACATTAAACTAATGTTATTGCACATCTAGTGTTAGTGACGGGATCAAACCTCTAAGCACAAAACATACAGAAACTAAAGACTACATCCATGACTGTAAGGTTTATTATTTATAGTTTTGAGAGCTACTTTCTCTGTGTTTAGTGCATATGGATGTTGGGCTGAAAAT
Source organism: Rhinogobio ventralis (assembly GCA_039654625.1). Taxonomy (NCBI): domain Eukaryota; kingdom Metazoa; phylum Chordata; class Actinopteri; order Cypriniformes; family Gobionidae; genus Rhinogobio; species Rhinogobio ventralis. Next base: position 51,966,527 of record CM077193.1, on the reverse strand, counting down.
CTCTAAAACTGATAGTGGTTTATCTTTTTTATAAGGCACTGTTCTGAAATTACCAAAACAATCAGTAAATTAACTATGTGTAGTGATGTAAAAAAGAAAAGCATTTTTTGCACTGCATAAACACACATTGCCACATATGCTTGAAGAACTCTGACATTAATACAAAAATATACAGTAAAACATGGTATTTGTGTCTTTTTTCCCCAGTTAAAAAGACGACAAATTTACTAAAGAACACTGCGTAAGTTCTTAAGACTTTTTACAATAAAAAAGATCACAAGTCTTAACACAGATGTTAATTATCTTTAAGGATTTTTGTGGATATTTTAACTGGAAAACGGGTAACAAGTAAAGACAAATACATTCATAAACTACTCAAATAAGTTAATCACAGTCTCTCTCAGCTTTAGTAAATGATGAGAGAAATCAGTGAATAAGTCTTGCATCAGGAAAGCTAAATAATTTCTCCACAAATTCTCTTTTATCTTGCTTTTGTGTTATTTCAGTCAGTCTCATAACTCTCAAAAAAGTTTTATGAGCTCAATGAGGAAGTAGTTCCCCTTTTTAAGTCCCTCCTTACTGACGTACTTACAGTTTTCATGGAGGCAGAACAATCACGTCTCTGTAGATGAATTACCTCAGGATAATATCTCCGTCTAACTTTAAGTACACTATCGATACGAGAAAATGAAACCACACAAGCAGAGAGTGACTTTCTGTCTGACTTTTCTCACACAATTTCAACTTCCTGTTTAACCAGTACAACAGAGTTGTTGTTTTTACAAATGGAAAATTCACAGAATGGTCATTTGTATCTAGGCAGATAATAAAGCCTCAAGGTCGTACAAGCCATTCCATTGGTTTGTTAATTGCCATTTTCTCCTTGAGCTTTATGTGAACAAAACGTTTGATGAACAACCTTTAATCTCAGGTTTTTTTCAAACGGACCTTTAGATTAATTCCTTCTGATTAGATTTCTTTGGTGCTAAATTAATACAAATGAATAGGTTCTAGTTAAGGTGAGCTTGTTTGAATTTACTTTTTTGTTTTGATTAGTTAAAAATCACTTTTTATCTCAAATAATATATTCCCTGTGTGTTTGTGGATTTTTACGTTCCCTGTCATGTGTTTTGCGTTCTTTGTAGTTTTTCCATGCTGATTTAGTTCTCCAGGTGTTTAGCATTTAACCGTCTCGTTATCTTGTTTAGTTCATTTGTCTGTGTATTGTGCTTGTATTTCACTCGTGGTTTGTCCTTCGCTGTATGTGTTTATCTAATTTCCTTGTGTTTTTATTAAACTTCCTAGCATTTAGATCAAGGATGGGCAAACTCTGTCCTGGAGGGCCACTGCCCTGCAGAGTTCAGTTCCAACCCTAATCAAACACACCTGAACCAGCTAATCAATGCTTTCAGGATTACTAAAAAGCTACAGGCAGGTGAGTTTGATCAGGGTTGGAGCTAAACTCTGCAGGGCAGTGGCCCTCCAGGACAGAGTTTGCCCATCCCTGATTTAGATCCTCTCTCTTGCCTGCTCATTTCTTCCTCAAAATGATTTTGTGACTGAAACTTTCAGTGAATTATTTCCACAGTGACATTGAACCCAGCAAGGAAATTGAACCCTGTCATTTCACTGTCTCGGTTAACTATAGACCCGATATCTTTTTGCCTAAATAACTTGTGAGATGTATGTAAGCCAAGTCAACAGTGATTACAAGGTGTTTGGTTTTATTTCTTTGACATGTTCATATTCTAGTCCTTGTTTTAGCCTAGACGTCAGGGCTGTGTTTGGACGGCTAATAGACGTCTTTAAAACACAAAATTGCTTGTTGGGAAATGATCCTAGTAAGACTTACTTTCTTTTAGTTTGTCACACTAATAATAAAGTATCATTGCTTCAAGTGAACTATAAAGAAATCCTTCTGCTAAACAACAAAATCCCCATTGTTAAATTAACACTTCTCAGAGCCCAACTAAAGCAAACACTGATCACCATAATGGTTACTTCAAACTAAACATTTTCAAAAAAACATCAACATCTAAACCTCTGTTAATCTCAATAAGAGCTTCTGTAGACGTCTGGCTGTTTGTGGAGTTGTTTAATCCTCCTCTGCTGAGATCTTTAGAGATTTAATGTCTTCTTTTATCTTCATTTGATTTCATCTAAAGCTGTGGCTGAAGTCAGTTGTAGTTCTTGTGTTTCTCTTTCCTTCTGCTCGTTATCATCAGGTGTCTTCAATAATCAAACAATCGATTCAATCAACAACTCAATGAATCAGGTGAAGATTCAGTGAAGGTGAATCTACAAGTTTGCACTGTGAATGATTACTCAGTGTCTTCAATAATAAAGCGTTTGTGTGTTATTAATTTAGTCAGATTGTGTTTGTCTATAAGTGTGTCTTAGATGAAGATCACCTTTTCTGAGAAATCAAAGGTGGGGTAAATGTTTTCTGGTAACTGATGTTGATATTTCAAATCACCAAAACAAACACGCCCCGATTTTGATAGCTCCGCCTCACACATACGTAACCCAGGCAACGCCTATGGCGGAATCTGTGTGTTACTATGGTAATCCAGGTCGAATGTTCAATGAAAAAGTCATCCCTTCCATCCCAAAAACACAAACACAGTTCTCATGAACAACTCAATAGCATGAGCACGACAGTCCAACTAACGAACATATTACAATTATGACAAGATTAGAGGGTTATATCGATTACGAAAAGAGGAACCAAAGGAAACAAATATATATTAGGAGTTTATTATCTTACTTTTCGGACACATTTTGGGAGCTGACGCTTGAAACAGACCGTGGAGGAGGTTTAGATGCTCCAGGCTTATCAGGTGTTGAAATGAATGGGTCTTTATCAGCGCTGAAGTGAACGACGATACGATCGCAAATGGACAAACAAGTGAACATGACACACAAGCATATTCAAGTAAAAGCCAGCATATATTAATTCTGTGAAACAAAACAAAACCAATGTTACTCGCCTATCGAGAAGAAATAAAGCCACCTCTGCCTTCGCTCCTTGAGTTCTCTCCAGCGCTGGAAAGCTGATACTTCTTGCTTGATCGTAAGCCTTATTTTTTTCCACAGACATCTTCCACATGTGTTTTTTATCTGCCATCTCTCCCTCTTTCTGTCGTCGCTTGGCTAATGTCCGTCCTGTGTGTCTTTTGAATAATGACGTGCACTGAGCGCTCTCTTCTCCCCATTAGTAGACACGCCCCTTACTGCTGATTGGCTACAAGTTTGTTTTGGTACTCGGCCCGAGACACTTTTCTAATGCATTTTTGAAATATCACTTCCCCCACCCTTTAATGCAGAAGTTTGGGAAATTCCAAGGGTTGTATCCAAATGTATAAAACTCTGTTGATACACTACACTACACTACTACCAGTTATTTCCCATGATCTCTTTCATTCTGTTGAACCTTCTATTACCGAACATCGCCTGAAGCTCACACAGTATTTACAGTTTTGGGTGACATACTATCAATTTACATTTTTAAAATGTTCCCAGAGAACCTCAAAATGCTGCTCTGCTGGTAACATGCAGATCATGTAACCTTAAAAAAACATCAAAATACTATGAACAAACAGACTAACAGGAAGTATATAAAAACGCATAGGACAGACATAGAAAGGAGCATGAAATTGTCTTATGACTTCCTGTTCCACAGGAGTATAAATATGAGGAAACACAAAGGCCAAATTCCCTTAATCATCATCACGAGTAAAACCACACAATATAGTTCTGATGTGCAGAACAAAATAAAAAATGGCTGTAACAAAACAGCTAAAGCATTGAAAATTCCCATTTCCACCATCAGGGCAATAATTAAGAAGTTCAATCAACTAAAGATGTTAGGAATCTGCCTGGAAGAGGACGTGTGTCTATATCACCCTAATGCGGTGAGGAGGAGAGTTTGAGTGGACAAAGACTCTGAGGATCACAGATGGAGAAATGCAGAGATTAGTTGAGTCGTGGGGTCAGAAAGCCTAAACCTTGGGTGCCAATAATTGTGGCTAACGTGAACTAGAGAAAGTTCACGTTAGCCCCCCCACTTTCAATCGTTTTACTTCAATGAAATGATTTTATTTTTATTTTTATGAAAGATCAAAAGGATAAACAATGCAGATTTATTTTCACCAAGGATGTCAATATTATTGGAGTGCACTGTACCTCTTTTTTCATCATAGGAGCTACATTGCCCATTACAGTTCAGTACAGGCGTCAGAGCTGTCTTCTTGCAGCAGATCTTCGTTTGTGTGTGTTTTGACTCCATTACACATTTTCTAGGTGATTCATGAGTTTTCAGCTGGTAAATATACCATTGTACGTATTAAATGTCATTCTCAAGCAGGTTTCACAAGTGTGCTTTAATTCTTCCATGTACGTGTGACTTCCTCCAGTGCCAGCAGGATACATAAGGGACATGCGTGTTTCATTGTAAAATAACATGAATATCACAGTCAGAACTTCTACCAGCAAAGAAACTATTAAAGGTGAGCAAAATATTCTGTCATTTTTTTAATTTGTAAAAAAAAAAAATATATAAAATGGTAGTATAAAACCAGTTACTGAGACGATGGTAAAAAAAAATTACTTTGGTACTTTGGTATAGGTGCACATATAAGTTAACTAAAATGAAATGTATACTGAAATGTACTTCACTGTTTGTAGAGAAGTAGGAAATGTGCTTTTGCTATGGATAAATAAACGAGTGATATCTTCCAAAGGTTTTTTAATTTTGGTGCAATTTTTTCTCTATATAGTTTCGATATGGCAACTGGTAAACACACTAAGTTTCGTCATGCTGGCATGTGTGGAAAGTGGCATGTGTGTTACAACTAGCCCCACGTTAGGTTGTGCTCCGCTCACCCCTAATGCATGCTGGGAGCCATGGATGAGCCTTATATCAGGGCTCCCCAGCATGAATTGCAAAATGAAGCAGTTTGAGGACAATTTAAGAATAAGAATCAATTAAAAGTCAAGAATAAGAATGTCTGATCTGAACACGCTATTACAAAAACTACAAACTAATGTTAAAAAGTCAAGGGTCAAGAGCTCAACTAAAGCAAACACTGATCACCATAATGGTGATTTCAGACTTTATTATTTTTTAAATGAATCATTAACATCTAAACCTTTGTCAATTTTTTTATAATAACTTCTGTAGCTGGTAATGTTGTTTGTGGAGTTGTTTAATCCTCCTCAGCTGAGATCTTCAGATATTTAATATCTTCTTTTATCTTCAGTTGATTTCATCTACAGCAGGTGTTTTAATGGTTTAGGAACATAATACTGTACCAACCTTTTAATGACATTCTGTTAACATTAAGGAAACTGGACATTTTTGTGTTCTTGGAATGTTACAAATCAACATTCTTAGAATGTTAAAAAAGAATTTTGAAAGAATGTTTCAGGAACGTCATACAAACCTAGAACAAGAACTTCCACTAACACCAGGAAAATGTCTCGGTTACTAATGTAATCCCCGTTCCCTGAAGAAGGGAATGGAGATGTTACATCATAACTGACTGACACAATGGGATCTCTCCTGAGAGCCCGATCACCTTCAGGTGGTAACAAAACAAGCCAATGCAAGTGAGATTTGCATGGCAAGCCACTCCCTGTATGTACAAGGCAACTCCTTCAAGTTTTGAACCATGGAGCCTGGTCCATACAGATCACAGGTCAACTACTATCCATTGCACCCCTAGTGTCTACACTTTGTTTGTTATGAGAGGATTCACAAGCATGTAGAACTCAGAGTCAGCACTGACCAAAAGCTCTGGCGTTTTGAGTAGTAAGTGGATTCTGACACTTCTGATAGGCCATTGCGTTCAAGAGGTAAGGTAAAAAAAACGTTATTATCCCACATGGGGAAATTTGTCTTGGGCCAATCACCCATGCTGCAGTCATCTCACAATTAACACACAATAATCAACAAACCCAAACAATAATAAAACTAACCATAACAACAAAAATAACACAGCAATATGGAAAAAAAGAAAAAAAATACAGCTCCATACTGCCACTATTTATAGACACAGGAATAGCTGTTGTCTTGCAGCAGATCTTCGTTTGTGTGTGTTTTGACTCCATTACACATTTTCTAAGCGATTCTTGAGTTTTCAGCTGGTAAATATACCATTGTACGTATTAAATGTCATTCTCAAGCTGGTTTCACAAGTGTGCTTTAATTATTTCATGTACGTGTGACTTCCTCCAGTGCCAGCAGGATATATAAGGGACATGTGTGTTTCATTGTAAAATAACATGAATATCACAGTCAGAACTTCTACCAGCAAAGATAGGCCATTGCGTTCAAGAGGTACACCGAATATATATATATATAGGTACATCAAAAATAACACCGAAATATGGAGAAAAAGAAAAAAATACAGCTCCATACTGCCACTATTTATAGACACAGGAATAAACAAGTTTTTAAATCTATTCAATCTGCAACAAGGAACTCTAAACCTCCTCCCAGAAGGCAGCAACTTATACTCATATAAAAACATGGGATGGATCATAGACAATCTTATTAGCTTGTCTTAAAGTAGCCTGTTCATAAATAGTCTGCAATGATGTCTGTTCTTTAACCCAATAATTTTCCAAGCAGTGTGAATCTTCTGGAACAGTTTAGTTCTCAGCTGCAAAGATTACCAAACCAGACTGTAATGCTATATCTACTTAAACTCCCAAAGACTGCCTGATAAAAGATTATCATAAACTTTTGATCAACACCAAAAATTCTCTGACAATGCAAAAAATGCAACTGTTGTTGTAACCTACTACAGATTATCTACATGGATATTCCATGTCAGTGAATTATCAAAAAAGACACTAAGATGTTTATATGAAGAGACCTGTATGACGCTTTGATTGTGGATGATCACAGACCTTTGATCACTAACTCCTCTAAGGTCAAACACCCTGAGTGTGGTTGTCTTCACACCAATTCACAAACCTTCCAATCTCTGAAAAATATTCTGACAAGTCCCTGTTCTTTTTCAATAAACCTAAAATTGCAGTATCATCTGAGAATTTAATGTAATTATTAGAATAACACCTTCTGCACTCATCCGTGTACAAGATGAACAAAACCGGTGAACGAACACAGCCCTGAGGGGCTCCTGTGCTCAAAGTTCTCAATTCAGATTAACACTGACCTGCTGCCTGCGATTGGTTAAAAAAGAATAATACCAGTAGTCTATATAAGGGACATTGTGTCAAAATGATTGATTGCTTTGACCTTTGACCTACCACGCCCCCTTCCCCATCCCCCACCGGACCACCTACGTCGTTCCCCTCCCCCACGGTTGACCTTTACCACCCACGTCGCTATCACCTTTGACCTTGTGTATTCTCCGGGGACCGATATGACCTTTGAGGTCACATATTTGAAATACCAATGGTGCCCTATAACCTCCGGTTGTTTTCTGTGGTGATCAAATGGAAGAATGATTGTTTTGAACTTTGACACGGCTATTTGAGGTTTGTGATTTTGGGGCTACATCTGTAGGATATGTGTGGGCTTCTGCATTCCATAGCAGGGTTCATTTTAGAGAGGAGTAAGTGACAAAAATAAGATTTTATCATCGTCATTAGGGCGAATCACTAATGCTCACTCATTGTGTCTTGGTCACACACACATATACACACACACACAATTGGTTTTATAAAAGGAATGCATTTTAAATGTGATGAATATAAACAAAATATATGTTTATATAAATATAATAACAATTATCAAATTGTACTGAAACACCGTGAATCAAATATTATAGTTTTAGCTAGATGGAAATGTAAAAAACACCTTACATTTTTCAGAGAGCAGGAAAAAAGTGATCATTTTACAACCATGTATACATTGAATGAATGATTTACAAAAGAAAATACAGTTTGAAAAATAAAATCTCGCTCTCTCTGTCTCACCAAGAGAGCAGCTCACACCCAGGGTGTAAAACACCCTGCTGAAATGTGAGACAGTGGGGTAGCATTGGTCTGGTGGGAGTATTTAGTAAAACATTTTACCCTGCAAGTGGACTGACACTGTCACATCTGGGTAAACATATTAGGAATTAGCTCTTGCTTAAAAAGTTGTTTTAGGGTCATATGTGATGGCACCACATGTGTGAAAAGACAGTCCAAATGACTTATATGTCCTAATGATATTTGTTCATGGATGCAACAATGACATTTGAAACTATGAAACAACATATGCTGAAAGAATCAATAATGTTTACAAAGCGTTTTGAGAACCTATGCAGGGTATTAGGGAAAATACAGCGCTTTGCTCTAACTAATCTATTTTAAAGAACACTGTGATAAAAATTATAATATTTACTTGTACAGACTCTATTATCTAAAGCGTTAAATTTGTGGATGCATTAGCAGTCTTTGAAACATCTTTGGTGACATCTATTGGGCAGAGCTGAAAAGGTCATCGTGGGCTAAACGAACGCTAATCAATAAAACAGAACTATATCTTATGTTAAAATGATCTTTCCCTTTCATAGTATAAACGATTTCACGTATCATTTATAGTTTATTTAATTCAAATTATATATATATATATATATTCTTTTACTATTCATATAATAATAATAATCATCTATACAATTTAACAAGCATCGGTACAAAGCCATTGGACATAAGACATTAACCATTATAGTCATCAACGTAGCCAACGTATTTTTATTCTAAATGAATTATTATTCATGTTTATAGTTAGATGAATATTTAACCATATGTCTGCGAACGGAACACACCTCCATGCCCCATGCTGACAGAGCCGTGCTTAAAAGCGCGTCCTCGTGATGTCAATATCACATCATTTGAAAGTTGCAACTACGGTGGTTTTCCAGTCTTCGTGAAATATGACAACACCAGGTAAGTCCATGCTTATATAATGCTTTGTTGACGAAATTACTTTTAAAAGTACTGTTAATTTGGTAAACTGTTTTATTTTACTATCAGCCTGTTTGCAATATAGTATTGGTGAAATACTTGTTTTAGTCACGATCATTGATCATTTATATTTTATATGTTTGATAATATGATGGCACAGTATAATTTATTACATTGCTATTCCTGGACTTTTATCTGATGTTATTATAGTTCCGGTGTCCAGAACACTTTGTTCCGGTTGATGATAGTAAAAGTTTAAAGAACTATGATTTTTGTTTGGGTTTTGAGTACTGGATGATTGGGAAAATTAAATATAACATTTAACATTGTTAGCTGATTAATTGTAGTTGTTGTAATTGTGTACGGTGATCTGTAAATTATTTTGATGAGGATATTCAGTATTTGTCAGGCAGAGGTCGTCAATTCACCGTTCAGTTTGAACCTAAAAAACATTCTACAATTGTTTTACATGATGCTGTTTAGACATTTCTATAGTTAAAAGTAATAATATTTCATGTTATTTTGGTGTATCTGTATAGAGGTTAAGTTTTGGATGTTTATATGCCGTTTGGGCCGACAGAGACAAATTACTAGTGTCACAAAGACGCTGGGTTGGTAGACTACGACTAGGCCGCTTAATGCAAGTGTTTGTCGGTTCGAACCTACAGTGCAGTCAGCAATCTGTTTTCACTTTTACTGCTTACAGGGTAATTGTCTCGGTAAAAATTGTAAAATGAAGTAAATGTAAATTCAGATGATCAACGTTTTGAAATATATATGGAACACATGGTATGATGTTTTGAATCTTTAAACTGTTCGAAAAAAGAATTGAATCTTTTGAACTGTTTTGAAACGAATCTTTTGAACTGTTTTGAATCTTTTGAACTGTTTTTGAATCAAATCTTTTGAATCACAGCTTTCTGATTCATTGGTGAACGATTTGGGGGGCGTGTAAGATGCATCAGTTATATTGAAACCCATTGCATCTAGATTTTCACTCTGTGTAGTAACTCTTAATGCTCTAGTGGTGAGGTTCACGCTGTTAGTTCTTAATAGTGTGAATGAATATGTGAATATGATCAATGAATGTGTACACACGTGAAATGTAACAGATCTATTTGTTCTCAGGTTCAAACATCGAGCTGACTGCATTTGATTCGATTGACTTTCGTGAGTACAACTTACTATCTTTATTTTTATTTCTGTACATGTTAATTACAAAATGACATATGATGGCAACTGTTTTATTTTACAGTAACAGATCCAGCATTTGACGTAGACACCTCAGACAACGGTGAATATACCTGTTTATGTCATATAGATTTAGTAATATTTATGTAAACCTAACTAATTTATTTTATTATTATTTAATCTATTTACTTTACATATTTTATTTGTAAATATTTATTTTTATGTTATGCATTATTTTATTTTTTATTTTATTTTTTAATTTAAATGCTTTTATTTATTTATTTTTATTTAATTTAATTAATTAATTTTTTTTATTTTTATTTTATATCTTGTTTCATTTTCATTTAGAACTGATCCAACTGGTCACACAGCCTGGTTTTATAGATCTCACGCAAGAAGAATGCAAGGATCAGGTCCCTACCACCAGTGAGACTGTACCAAGAATCGTGGGTCAACCTATATCTACAACGTCCAGAATTGCTGAACCAATAATCTCTACCAGCAATACGATAGATCTCACATCGGACGATCCTCCACGGAAGAGGAGAATCATTGGTATAGCTACCCCAGTGAGGACTCGCGTGACTGTGATAAATGATGGTAAAGAACAAGTATATTTATTTTTATTCAGTTTTAAGTATCGTGATAAATTGATGTACATTTGACAGTCATAACTTTAATTCATTACTCTGAGCAAGTAAATATAGTTTTGCTATTTTATTCATCACAGAAAGACGTAGTGCGGACAACTTGTTGAGGTGGTCTGACTCGCAGTTAAATGCATGGGAATGGGCGTCTTGGTCCAGTGATGATGAAGCGTCAGTGAGGGGACGCCAAACACTGTATCCTTTTCATGACTCATATCCAGAAGACACAGCATAAGTAGCGGAAGAAGACGAAAAATTAGGTGAAACAGAAGTAGATGAAGAAGAAAGAGAAGAAGACGATGTACAAGAAGTAGCAACTGGGGAGTGTTTGAATGCAGTACCGTGTGATAATATGACTCTGGCTCATGATGCCATTAACAGATTTTTAGCACAAGGTGATGAGATACGTAATGTTCTTAATGAAGTGTGCAACCGCAATGCGATTGATAACCGAATCGTTGTCCAGGAAGCTAATGCTGTAGAATTAAGAGACCGTTTAAATCAACAGAACCAGATGATAGAGCAGGGGTTCATTGGTTTACAAAGAAAATGCGATGACATGTACGCGCATTAGATGAACATCTGAGGGAGAGAAAAATGACTGTGGATGTTCTTTGGGCTATGCACAGAGCAAAAAACATGATATAAATATTGTCATGAGCTGATTTTTATTACACTACGTGAATTGTATTATCTTTTCTTTTCCTGCCATGTTATGATTTTTACATTGTTTATCTAAATTTATCTTTAGTTTTTCATATTTTTTATCAGTCAGTTTGATCTAATTCATAATTTTAATCTCCAATACTGGTTTTTGAACTAAATAAATATTAAAATGGATGGTGAGAGATGTTTTTGCAGAGACGATGTACACTCCTGTCAACCAGATCATTCTCTCGCAGACCTGTTACAGAGCGAACTTGACATGCAAACGGAGATCCCTGACTGTATGTGTGATAGATTACAAGAAATTATAAATATGTATCCAGAATCTATAAATATGTCTTTTAATGACGATCCATCACGTCAGACTTCTAATTTGAAAGACTTAGAAATGATTATAGGACAATACCCCAATATTGAATTGTGCAACCGATTACAGGGTTTATTAAATGTCTACAGCATGCATAATGTACAAGATCGGGGCTGTTTAAATAACGACCTTGGCTCAAAATGTACAGATACTGTGCTCTATCACCTCAGTCCCCCCTACAGGTAACGACGATGGTAACCAACCATTGGGTGACAACTCACCTCTCCCAACAGGTAATCTGGGGGCTGAACGCCCATTGAGTAGCAATACAGATAGAACACACAGCAGACAACCCGACATTGATACGTTGATTCGGCATGGTGGTTCCGTAAAGGGATATCATGCTTTATCAAGACCCCGTTTTAACAGCGTACAATTGAAAAGAACCATGAACCTGAGAGATTAACTCTTCAGATTTGGCAGAGTATCACATTTTGTTACATGACGCTTTTAGCGAGATATCGACATATGCTAGAGACATTGTTGGCGACGATTGCGTAATTAATTTAACCCTGATGGCTCATAGTCTGAAATCACCCGTTAGCGTGGTCTTAACCCCTGGAAATAAATTTGACATAGATATTTTTTTCGACTGAATTGAAAAATTTTTACAGAGCGATGATCAGATTTTGTCAGACGATGCAGTCGAGATTGATGCTACTGTAGCCATGAACAGACGAGGAGGTGGTCATCGACGTAAACTTACCGTTATTGCTTTTGATCAGGTGTTTAAAAAAAAAAAAAAGAGTTTATTTTGCCCGACAAATATAACAAATAAATTGTGCTTTTCTCTATGTCTTGCACATTTTCTCGAACCACAACTAGCCGATAGTGAGTTAGAAAGACGGGCCGCAGATATCCACAACAAAGTCGGATTCTCAATCCATCGTGAGATCGGACTTGGGGACATAGCAACGTTTGAAAATCTATTAGACATCAAAATAGTTGTTTTTTACAGGACGAACACGGGTACGCTAGAAACATACAAAAATCATGACAATCTCCATCCAAAACGGTATGGCTCTATTTGCATGACGAGCATTACTACATGACACGTAATCTGCCAGCATTCATAGGCACCAACTATGTATGTGAGTTCTGTTATAAGGGTTACACAAATCGTCAACACCACCATTGTAAGCATGTCTGCAACGTCTGTCATGATAAGGATTGTTACAGATTTCCTAAAAGAACTATGCATTGCCCCGATTGTTTATGTTTTTGTAATTCAAACTACTTCGAAATGCATAAAAAAACAACCCATGGTCAGGAAAAACCGCCTTGTGATACCGTGAAATATTGTAAACTATGTAACAGACGATACAATGTCATCGGTAATGGTGCTCGAGAGCAGCACAAATGCGCCCCCGTCCGATGCATCCATTGCCGTGAAGATCTACCGGGTGAGGGGTTACATCGTTGTTTCATAAATAACCATGTACCCAAGGAGGTTACCGAGAATTATATATTCTACGTTTTTGAAACTCGTTATGAAAACGGAAGACACGTCGCTAATTTTGTATGTGCAATCACTTTTGACGGGGAGAAATTCGTGGCTGCGGGTACTAACTGCATAGCAAGGTTAATCACGCATTTCAGACAGGCTCGATATAAAGGATTCTGTTTCAAAGCCCACTACGCTTTTTAGTACGCTGCCAAGTTGTTGTATGGGCGTGTTCAAAACACATTGTCTTGATAAAGGTACGCTGGCTCTAACACATAACGCGTACGTCCAACAGAGCAAAACTTACTCGAACGTTTCGATCGAATGGCTCGAGTATGTGAAAAAGTCTCGAAATCTGGACATTCATCATGCTGTAAACCACGGTGAAGTTTTAATCGGTTGTTATTTTTTAGACAGTTACTACGAACAGGATGGCGTGAAGTGCAGTCTAGAATTTAACGGCTGTTTGCACCACGGACACGAATGCTGTTTTGAACCATATCATACACACACCTTGTCAATTGTCCCCTTCGGCGTTCTCAGGAGACGGTTTGACAACAAAGTTGAAATTCTGCAAAACTCGTATGGTTTACGAATTGAGATTGTTTAGGAATGCGAATGGAACAGAATGAAACAGACCGACCCCCCTGTGATGGAGTTTATGAGCACTTATACACACCCGAGAGACTAAAGCCCAGGGAGGCCCTGTTTGGGGGTCATACTAATGCTTATAAACTCTATCACAAAGCTACTTGGATTTTATCAGCTTATACCCCTTCTGCCAAGCTAGAAAAAGCTATCTGATCGGCCACCCCGAAATAATTTTCACAGATTTTGAGCCGATTGAAAATTATTACGGTTTTATCAAGGCGACCGTGTACCCCCCGCGTAAATTACTACACCCGGTTCTCCCTTACAGATGTGGTGGAAAACTCATGTTTCCACTGTGTCGAATCTGTGCACGTGCCCAAAACCAGATGACAAGTTGTTGTCACACAGATGATGAGAGGGCGCTTTCTGGCTGCTGGGTCAGTATCGAACCTTTAAAAGCCATCGAGAAGGGTTACGTGGTAGCTAGGATCAACGAAGTTTGGCATTTTCCACAACGGTCGGATACGCTGTTGCGATTATGTGAAGACATTTTTGCGTTTGAAACAACAATCGTCTGGTTATCCGTCAAACATCGTTACGGACTCCGACAAACAGTCTTACATCCATGAATATTTTGAAAAAGAGGGGATCTGTCTCGACCCTGAAAAGATCGTCCACAACTCAGCTCAGAGGGCGATTAACAAGTTATTGCTAAACAGCCTTTGGGGATGATTCTCTATGAGAGAGGATTTACCTCGAACCTCCCTTGTGAAAGACCCTGAAGAATTCACGAGAATGTTTTTTGTCGAAACCACCAATCTGTCGTATTTCACATTCGTCTCAGACGATGTGGCTCTTGTCCAGTATCACTCCCCCAAAGGGTTTGTTTGTGAGACTCGTGACATTAACGTGTTTGTAGGTGCGTTTACAACTGCTCATGCTAGGCTAGAGCTGTACGAACTGATTTGGTGATCGATTATTATACTCGGACACCGACAGCGTAATATTTGTATCTAGGGATGGAGACTGGGAGCCCCCTCTGGGGGATCATTTGGGGGAACTGATGAGTGAAATAGACAAGACGATTATATTACAGAGTTTTGCTCTAGCGGCCCGAAATCTTACGGTTATCGTACAGCCAAAGGCAAAGCGTGCATGAAGGCTAAGGGTATAACATTGAACGCCAAGAACTCCCTAGCTATCCGCTCAGACAGTCTTATTGGTCTGGTTGACAGGTATGTGACATCATATGATGATACAAAATACCTCATATTGCACAACAAGTCAGTTGTTAAAAGGTTTAAGGTGGTGTATAATAAGCCTAGACTTTTGTCAGATTTCACCACTCTCCTTTATGGCTACTGAGCTGATGGTGCACAGAAGGTCGCGGGAGGCCTCTGATTTTGATTCTGGATGTATTATTGAGACTCCAATTCTGGAAAGTCTTATTTTGTGAAACTTCTGTTGGAAAACAGTATGAATTTGATTTCTAAAAAAATTGAAAACATTGTTTTTTTGTATGATTGTTGGCAACCCCTGTATGATGAATTACTTAAATTGTGTGATATTAAATTTGTGGAAGGAATACCTCAGAGTCTGAATGATGATTATTTGCTACCAGTCAACAAAGTTAATCTTCTGATTATTGACGATATGATGCGACAAGCGTGTGGAAACTCTGAGGTGTTCACGCAGTATGTACATCATCGTAATCTCAGTGCAATATATATCACGCAAAATGTATTTGTTCCAGCAGAACCATCAGTTTAAACACAAATTACTTAATTCTGTTTAAAAACCCCGGGATACCAATCAAGTTGCTGTGCTAGGTCGCCAAATGTATCCTGGAAATGGTAAATACTTTATGGAGTGCTATCGCGATGCCACGAGTCAACCTTTCGGTTATTTAATGATAGACTATAAAGCAAAAACTCCTGAACAATATCGTCTCAGAACGGATTTGCTTTTTGACCGTCAAGTGGTTTATCTACAGAAAAAAAGAAGAACGAGATCAGTTATTATGTCCGCCAGACTTTGTAAACATCTACCGGTGTTAAAACTATTACATAAAGCAACACCTAAACAGCGACGTCTTATTTTACAATCGGCATCCGACAAACTCATTTTAACATTGTGCGAAGTGGCTCTTAACATCCTCTACGGTACAATTCCGATCAACCAGCAGGACTACTGGAAACTGAGAAGGAGAAAAGGTGAAATTAAATTTGTCACAGACGAAAAAATAGGTATATCGGCCAAGAAACGAGTCTTCAACCAGACTGGAGGGTTTCTTTTACCATTCCTAAGCATCGCAGTGCCGTTTATTTCTAGCTTGATAGCGTCTGGACGGAGGTGAGGATGGAGTATGCAGAGAAAATGTATTTAGTACCGCAGCATCAGTTGGAAAATTTGAAAACTAGAAATGGACGTGAGAATATTCAACAGGTCGTAGAAAACGACCTGGATAAATCCATAAGAAATATTTTACTAAGGAACGACATGAAAAAGTCAAGCTCTACACAAATATCCTAAACAGATTTTTAACGATTGTTAAACAAGGCGATCGTGAGAACAGTGTTTTAACGCTCTCTTTATCGCACCCTGACCATGGTCATAAAGACGAGAGCAGCCCTGCTGACTCAAAAGACGATGAGGGTACGGAAGATGTCGTGGCCGAAGTTCTGAAGAATGTACCATTGAGGAGCTTGAAAAACAGCAGATACATATTAGAAAAATTGTCTAAAGCTAAAGGACTCAGCACCTGGAATGAGACGGGGGAAATTGTGTTCAGGGGTAAAGTCATACCGGGGTCACACATGCTTGATTTGTTAAAAAATGTCACCGCCCCACACAAGGTCCGGGATGAAGACCTGTAGGATGGTCGGAGTTTCTACACGCATTTGCCGAATTAAACATCCCGTTTTGTACCGTACTGAATCAACATGTTAGGCATACGATTAATTATTTAAAGGGTAAACCTGTTACACCTACACCTACAACGGAGCTACAATCTTAAAAAAAAAAAAACTAAGAAAAGAAAGCGGACAGAAGAGCCAACGTTTAAATCACCCACTATCGATCGGGGGCAATGGTTACAATTTTAAGATGGCCCTATTTTTATATTTTGTTAATATTTGAACCAGAAAATGTTGTGTATATGTACTACCTGATTACATTTGAAATAAAAGGCATTAAAATATGATGGTTTTAACCGTTTTATTTTTAATTGTTCAGTCATGGTTCATAGAACTATTACAAGACTGCACACAGTGAATACACAAAAAAAATTTTTCATTACAAACATTTGGTCTTAATCTTTTCACAAAGACAGATGCCATTTTGTCATTTTTAATATAATCATCGCTATAGAGCATCATCACATCATTATTGTGATGCCCCCTGGCTATGTGATACAGAAAAAACACACAGTGTTGCCCGCATGTGTCCGATGTAAAATCCTGGACACGTCTGACCGAATATGTCGTAGTAGCTGCGTTTTTGGTGGATGCGGGAAAGATATCGCTGTCAGGGGGGTTACCATAACTGTCGAAAAATAGCTGTTTAAATAAACAGCTGTCCAGTGTTCGCCCGGCAGGTGTGCTGGATGGGTATTAATTATAGTCATTGCTGGTAAGTTCCTTATAGGTTTTACAGGTAGTTGATCGCTCGGTAGAACTCCAATAAAATGAGCGTTGTACATGATTCTCCTCATGATAGCCGTGAGTTGTGTTCATTTAGTAATCGACCAGGACCTGTCTGCGGTTAGAGACTTCGATGATACTGTCAAACACTGCGTAGACTATCAAATTAATAGTATGCGGCAGTGGGTTTTTGAACAGTGGGTCTGATATTACCGGACTTGATGAGGGATATGTGCTGACCGCAATCTTCACCAGGCGTGAGATTGAAGGCATAAAGAGCGTATCCATTCAGAAAATCATTCCTGTAGATAGATAGTGCCTGGTTTTTAAGATGTCTTCCGGACGCCATAGCCAGTTGGTAAAATTCATGTACCGCCAACCCTGCTTCGAAATCCAGCTGTAGGGGCTTAGCGAGGAATTGTTGACCATCCACATAGACTGCTAAGTACTCCATGTTTGAAAGCAAATGGGTTTTTCCTGTAGGCTCCGGTAAATGCGTCGTTATCGACCATAGCGATGACTAAGGCAGCGTTCCTAAAAACAATTTATTTTCTTGATTTGAAACACGGCTCCCGGTCGGTATGGAGAAATTTTTTAGACAGACCCTATCTATGGGGTACTTGGCCGTCGCAGAGAGCAGAGCCTGGGCATGTCCCAGTCTCACGGATGGTGATACGGACACTTTCTTGACAAACAGGGATGCTGTCATGATTTTTAATTTGTAAGCAACATCACCGGTTCTCATCAGGCAGAATTCATCTTTGCCTCTGATCATTCGTATTTTAATGTCAACGGCGTTTAGCATTAATTTTTCTTGAAAGAAAATATCACTGTGAATAGGGGTCAGCAGCTCGACTGTTTTGCTTTCGTTTGTATATTGTGACCTCTTTGACAGACCAGTGTTGTCCATCTGCTCGGCTGTGTCCATATAAAACAGTCCGGCCGAGAAAAGTGATTCCAGTGCATCTTTACTATAATTGATGAGGCTCTCAATAATACACCGATAAGGATAGGTACTTGAACTCTGAGATATCAATCAATCACCGAGACTCACATCAACATGTGAAAATATAGTGGCACCAGGGTAATTTATTAGACCGACCCTTGCGGTGTTCGGGATGTCTGTGCCATCAGCAGCCGTGATTTTAAGACGTAGATACAGCAATGTGTTATTTAAATCCACATAATCATCACCGTTTCCTGCTATAAAAAAACTCCAGCGGCGCAGAGTCTGATATAGCAGATAAAGGGGGTACTTCTAAATAGGTGTTTTTCTCAATAACCGTCTGCGTCAGGGGTACCGTAAATAAATCAAACTCGGACTTGATACACTCTCCCGACATTCGATGAAGTAATGCCATGTTAGAATATGTTTTTTACGGATCTCTTAACCGATACGTTTCGTATCACAGCCTTCTTATGCTTTCTGTGTGCGACTGAGAACTTCTTGGGTCTGTGCGCTATTTTTTTATTATTATTTATCGCACGACCACGCTTCCTTATACCCGGTGGTTTAGTTCCCATTCAGTCGGTCACTCTCGACGCCACGTTGGAGTACCGACGAATAGGAATCTCGCTAGCGAGAGCCAATCTACTTCAAGTGTAACTAAACGAGCCAATGCACATTGGCATGCAATGATTGCACCAGCTGCTCATGCCTGGCTCATCCGGACCATCAGGCTCGGCTATGCGATTCAGTTAGCTCGGCGCCCTCCCAGGTTCAAGGGCATCCGCTTCACTTCGGTGAATGCTGCAGATGCCCATGTCTTGCGTGCAGAGATCGCAGTCCTACTGGCGAAGGACGCGATAGAGCCGGTCCCTCCAGCCGATATGAAGACAGGCTTTTACAGCCCGTACTTCATTGTACCCAAGAATTCCGGTGGGTTACGGCCAATCTTGGACCTGCGAGTCCTGAATCGGAGCCTCCACAAGCTACCGTTCAAGATGCTCACGCAGAAACGCATTTTCGAATGCATCCGTCCCCAAGATTGGTTTGCAGTGATCGACCTGAAGGACGCGTACTTTCATGTCTCGATTCTTCCTCGACACAGGCCATTTCTGCGCTTTGCGTTCGAGGGTCGAGCATATCAGTACAAAGTCCTGCCCTTCGGGCTGTCCCTGTCCCCCCGTGTCTTCACGAAAGTCACGAAGGGGGCCCTTGTACCCATGAGAAAACAGGGCGTTCGCATCCTCAACTATCTCGACGACTGGCTCATTCTAGCACAGTCCAGGGATCAGTTGTGTGAACACAGGGAACTGGTGCTCCGACACCTCAGCCAGTTGGGTCTTCGGGTCAACTGGGAAAAGAGCAAACTCGCCCCCGTGCAGAGGATCTCTTTTCTTAGTATGGAGTTAGATTCGGTCGAACGGACAGCACGCCTCACAGAGGAGCGCGTCCAGTCGATGCTGAACTGCCTGAACGCGTTTCAAGGCAGGATGGCGGTCCCACTGAAACAGTTTCAGAGGCTCCTGGGGCATATGGCAGCCGCTGCGGCAGTAACACGGCTAGGCTTGCTTCATATGAGACCGCTTCAGCATTGGCTACACGGCCGAGTCCCAAGATGGGCGTGGCAACGCGGCACTTACCGGGTGAGCATCACACCGGCCTGCCGCCAATCCTTCAGCCCATGGTCAGACCCCTCATTCCTTCGGGCTGGAGTGCCCCTGGAACAGGTGTCCAGGCATGCTGTAGTCTTCACGGTTGCCTCTGCCATGGGCTGGGGAGCCACGTACAACGGGCATGCAGTGTCAGGGGTTTGGACGGGCCCGCACCTGCATTGGCACATCAACTGCCTCGAGTTGCTAGCAGTGTATCTTGCTCTGAGCCGCCTCAAAAGGCTGTTACGGGGCAAAGATGTACTGGTCCGTACGGACAACACTGCGACCGTTGCGTATATCAACCGACAGGGTGGTCTGCGCTCCCGTCGCATGTCGCAACTCGCCCGCCATCTCCTCCTCTGGAGTCAGAAGTGTCTGAGGTCACTTCGGGCCATTCATGTCCCTGGTGTAAGCAACCGTGTGGCCGATGAGCTTTCACGAGCTGCGCTCCCAGGGGAATGGCGACTCCACCCCCAGGTGGTTCAGCTGATTTGGAGACAGTTCAGGGTGGCACAGGTTGACCTGTTTGCCTCCCCAGAATTGTCCCACTGCCAGTGGTTCTATTTGCTGACCGAGGGTACACTCGGCACGGATGAACTTGCGCACAGCTGGCCCCAGGGGCTGCGCAAATATGCGTTTCCCCCAGTGAGCCTACTTGCACAGACTCTGGGCAAGGTCAGGGAGGACGAGGAGCAGGTCCTGTTGGTGGCGCCGTATTGGCCCAACCAGACTTGGTTCCCAGAACTCAAACTCCTCACAACGGCCCCTCCCTGGCCGGTTCCTCTGAGAAAGGACCTTCTGACTCAGAGACGGGGCACCCTGTGGCACCCTCGTCCAGACCTGCGGAAGCTTCATGTCTGGCCCCTGGAGGGGACGCGGAGGTTCTAGGTGACTTACCCCAAGAGGTAGTTAACACCATCACTTCGGCACGAGCGCCGTCTACAAGACAGGCTTATGCGTGAAGTGGAACCTGTTAGTCGAGTGGTGTTCTTCTCGCCGAGAAGACCCCCGAAGATGTTCGATCGCGTCTGTGCTTTCCTTCCTGCAACATGAGTTGGAGCGTAGGCTGTCGCTCTCCACCCTCAAAGTTTATGTTGCTGCGATATCCGCCATCTTGTAGAAGGTAAGTCGGTGGGGAAGCACGACCTGATCGTCAGGTTCCTTTGGGGGGGGCGAGACGGTTAAATCCTCCTCGACCCCCCCTCCATACCCTCTTGGGATCTTGCTCTGGTGCTCCGAGCACTTCAGAATGCCCCATTTAAGCCTTACAGTCAGCAGAGCTAAAGATTCTGTCTATGAAGACTTTGCTGTTGGCTGCATTGGCCTCCATCAAGAGGGTAGGGGACCTGCAGGCATTTTCGGTCGACAAATTGTGCCTAGAGTTTGGGCCGGGTGACACCCACGTGGTACTGAGACCCCGGCCTGGCTATGTGCCCAAGGTTCCTACCACTCCCTTCAGGGGCCAGGTGGTGAACCTGCAAGCGCTGCCTCTGGAGGAGGCAGACCCAGCCCTAGCTTTGCTCTGTCCCGTCCGCGCTCTGCGGATCTACGTGGATAGAACGCAAAGCTTCAGGACCTCAGTTTAGCTCTTGTCTGTCACGGAGGCCAGCAGAAGGGAAAGGCTGTCTCCAAGCAGAGGATGGCCCACTGGATAGTGGATGCCATCACCTTGGCTTACCAAGCACAAGGTGTGCCCTGTCCACTCAGGGTGCGAGCACACTTTACTAGAAGTGTTGCATCCTCCTGGGCTCTGGCACGTGGCGCCTCGCTGTCAGACACCTTAGAGCTGCGGGCTGGGCGACACCCAACGCGTTCGCTAGATTCTATAGTCTACGTGTAGAGCCAGTGTCCTCCTGTGTTCTCGCCTCAAACAGGTAGAAGCACTGAGAGGCCCTGGCTCTTGTCGGCTTGCTGCGCCACGGCGCTTATTTTCTCCAGAAGCAAACTCTGTTGAGTCCTCCATCACCCTCGGTGCCGGACGTGGCGGAGCGTCTGGCATCAGGCCCCTTGCCGCTGAATCCTTGAGAACCGGTACTGGGCTGGGGTTATATGAGTGACCCTGCGGGGATCCCATATATTTTCCACGGTCGCTCCTATGGAAGCCCGTGTCTTTCCCTTGGGAGAGCCCTCCCCTTGGTGGGGCTGGAGCCCCCTCTCAGTTGTGGGCTACGGCTCAGCTTTGTACTCCACATAACTCCTTCGGGGTATGATGTGAGTTCCGCAGCGTTCCCTTCCACTAGGGCACGCTTTCCCAGTGTTATCCAATAAGTCACTGAGCGTGTCATGCGGAACAGCAGTGATGGACTTCTCTGTGTGAGCCCCGTCTCATTAGGTAAGGGCACTGGATGGGGGCAGAGGCCATGGCGCTTTGGTAGGGATTCCTATTCGTCGGTACTCCGACGTGGTGTCGAGAGTGACCGACTGAATGGGAACGTCTCGGTTACGTATGTAACCCTCGTTCCCTGAAGGAGGGAACGGAGACGCCACGTCCCGTCGCCATGTCCTCTGTACCCTGCTGGGGTGCCAGTTCACCTACTCGGCTCCTCAGCAAAAAACTAATTTGATGCAAGCACCTGTGCCTCATTTATACCCACACTGAGTGGCATGAGCAGCTGGTGCAATCATTGCATGCCAATGTGCATTGGCTCGTTTAGTTACACTCGAAGTAGATTGGCTCTCGCTAGCGAGATTCCTATTCGTCGGTACTCTGCGTGGCGTCTCCGTTCCCTCCTTCAGGGAACGAGGGTTACATACGTAACTGAGACGATAGTCTCTTACGGGCCATGACCATCTCTTACGGGCCATGACCATCATCCCCAAGCCGTTATACGATCTTGTCAACGTGTTTGAGATGACGTCTGTTACTGTATTTTTAGCAGCCGATTTTAGGTGGGGTTTAGCAATACTGAATCCTCTTTTTAGAAATGGTATAGCCATCCTAAACAAACCTCTGAACAGCCCTCCTAGCCCCGCCCCATACATGACCCCACCTCCTGAACATCCTGGTAGACCGCCACCGGCCTGGTTTCGGTAATAGTTAACATATTCAGCAGTATTCGTCTCACGAGGGTCATAATAATAAGACATTTTAAAGAATAGAATGTTTTGCTGGTTTAAAGTGCAGTTTTACGATGACTTTCCCGTAAGAAAATGGTAATTCACGGTTTTGATCGTCCTTGAACTCTACGGCTATGTCTGTGATGAGCTCCTTGTTGATCGATGCGTAGTGGGGTTTGTCGTATCTAACACTAACGATGTCATTGTTTTCACCCGTTATATGTACACATCTCAAAAGGGGGACGTACGAATCACCCACTGCTTGATATTGGATAATGTCGGTGTAAACGTAGATCGTATAGAGACCCGCGTTGATATCGGCTTGATGAGGTGCATACGTAATATGGGTCGATGTAAAATCAGCTTTTTCATGGTATGCTGAATGTCCAAGAGCTTCAATCCAAAAATAGTGGCTAGTTTCCCGCGGAAGCTTACAGCCACGGTAGGTTTCGCAATCAGATACACTTTGTTTTTTAAATGGTCGTAATTCATTACCGAAAAAATACATAGGAAAATAAAACATTACAGTGGGGTATGTGAGATTAGTAAAAATATATTAGATAATAAAGCATTACAGGGTAAGTGAGATTACTAAACAAAAAAAAACAAAAAAAATTAGACAGACAAAGTCTAGCCAGAAAAGAAATTCTCTACATATCCTAATATCGAGCTGTAGGATGTACTCGATCGATGTCTCAATAATATCGTCGATGGTGAAACCGACAACATCATCTTTTGAAATCAGCCCCATGCAAACATCGCATACATACGTATAGATAAAGATGATGTCGACAACGCGAAGCTCTGTGGTAGATTCACACATCACGTCCAGAGCATTTCTTATCAGTACAGAATATGGTTCAGCGCCTTTAACACATACGTCTGTCAAATTAGTCCATTAATCTGACATTCTTCTTATAATAACCATTTGTTTCTTGAGATTTGTTACAAGTGTGTCTTCCTCGACACAGCTATCCTCCAGATTGCATGCGTCTTCAATTATCCTCTCCAACAGCGATGTCATTTGTCTTCTGTACTGACCTTTAAACAAACATTGCATGATGCTCTTTCGGCTGCATTCAGCACCCATGCTGGCTGTGTCTTGTTTACTCGCCATTCAGAATGGGGCCTCTTTGCCAGAGATCAACGGCGTCGTAGACTACTTTCTTGCAGGACTTATCAAGGAGCTTGTCCCTGATTGCTTGTAGCTTTGCAGTGATGAATGGTTTGTCTCTTAATTCGTGCAGAATAGCACCGGCAGTCCCTTGAATCCGCTGAGGATGTGATTTTAACCCAAAACGCTGTAGCGCGAGGCGCATAGGCTATAACAGCTCGAAGATCAGGTTTAAACAGTTTGTTGGTCAGCTCGTCGAAGTGGGCATCAAAGTAGTATGTGGCTGGTTCAAACAGGCAGGAATGTTGCAGCTGGCTAGGATGATTCGTGGCACAGCCCTGACACTCTTCCTTTTGTTTACCGTCAATGAGGTGTTGCAGCAGCACCACTATCGTAGCTTTTATGATTTTGAAACCAACGTCGGTGAAACAACCGTCTGTGGTGTCGAAATCCTTATCGATAGACGATGTGGCGGCACCACAAAGACCCGTTAGGAAGCTCAGGTTGCGATATCCAAGCTCTGTACAAAATGTATCCAACCAGCCTGTGTCAAAATCAAATGCTGCAGGGTTGTCTGTCAGAATACGATCTGTAGCATTGTCATTAGGAGGATCGAGGCAACAGCCGTAGACGTGAGCGGGCTCTGAACCACCGTCGTGAGTTTATATAAATGCGGTGTGGGGTGGGTCTGCACACTGACTTTTATGGGCGTAGTGAATGGGCGGGGATGGCAAATCGTATGCACCAGTGCAAGCGCATCTCTCAGGGTGGAACAGCTGTACTTTAATTTTGCTGTATCCCTCCTGTATGTCACACCACATGAACATTTTGCTTATGGCTGAAAAAATAGTACTCAGCAGAGTCACGTCACACCACTTGATCAAAAACTGCATCTTGTACAGATCGTGGTGTTCATTCTGCAGGATAGGCCCCGTACGATCAGAAAGCTTTGACTTGTCTTTGCAGCAGAATATAAAAATACAATCATTTTGGTTCTTTTTATGATGATCGCCGACCACACGGTACTGGGTATTCGGAACCACCCCGTCCCACTCTCCGATGTACAGAGGAGCGTTTACACGATCATTCAGATCCCTCCAGACTCGACTGTGAAACAAAGTCCAGTCTTTATCATGAAACACCAGGCTGGGGTCTTCTCCCGGTATAAATTCATCGATGTTGTCAGCTGTGTAGAGCGTAACGACTCTAGATGGTTTATGAAATATGTAACCGTAAAAAAATATGTATGTTCATCAAAAATTCGGCTCTCAGACAGTCCGTATTTTCATGGAGAAACTTTGTCAAACTGACATATCCATGAGGCTTTCTCGGAGCCATAGGTATACTCCCTGGCATCTCATCACACCTTTCTTTCTCTGGGGTTTTAGCAGAGCTTAACTGGTCCATGTATTTCACAGCTCTTTTCTATTTTGTCATATGTCTGGGTCTATTTATATAGGACTTTTATGTCCTGCAGATGTAGCCCCGAAATCACAAACCTCAAATAGCCGTGTCTCCTTACAGCTAACATTTTTTGGACAGGGATAATAATAGCACTTTTCCAAATTGAGGGAACTGTATGTGTGTGTAAAGTCTTCTGCACGATTTTAATAACCGCCCAGTGATGCCGTCTGGCCCAGAAGCCTTACTGGGACAGACATGTGAAAACAGTATCTCCACCATATGCTGGTCAATAGTTATTTTAGAGGAATCCAATACAGATAAAGCATCCAGTGCAGTTTCCAGCATCTTACTTCAAACCTATAAAAATCGTTTGACTCATTTGCCTTTGCCCCCTCATCTATCACATTGATAGATATTTTGGCTGGAGCCATATTTGTCATATATTTCAAAGAATCACATATTTTTTAGTGTTCATAGTCGAACAATGAGTTTCAAATTTCTCCCTCTCCTTCTTCCTAGCTGCCCTTATTTATAGTTCAATTCCTTCTGTGCATATTTCATAACTACAAGGTCCCCTCTCCTAAATGCCATTTTTTCCCGTACTATGCACTTTAATTTGCTTAGAGATATAAGATTTATTATTTGGGTATATAGTTATTAATTTTTGGTTTAACACATTATCTTTACAGAAATGTATGTAGTCTGTAATAGTCTCTGCAGCCTCCAAACTTTGAAACAGGTTCCAGTTGGTGCAGGAGAAGCATCCTTTTAAGGTTTCAATACTATCGTTCTTCCACACATATACAGTTTTAGTTTGTGGTTTACTGCTCTTAAAGGAACACGCCGACTTTTTGGTACTTTAGCTTATTCACCGTATCCCTGCGCTGCGTAATATAATTGCGCTGCTGCACCGATAGCACCGCTGGAGCGTTTTTCAAATAAATTTTCCCAATATGATATTATTACTGTATCCCCCTGTCATTTTGCACCATAGGCAACCGGCCTATGTCACCTATGCCAGCCTGCTCTTATTACGTCTATGTTTTACTTCCTCAGAAATGGACCAAACTCTATATTTCGGTCTTCTTCTCATTGGTGAGTGTGTTTGTAGTTTTATTTATGGTTTATAGTTTCATCAGGTTTTCACCCTGTTATGAAAAGCATTAAATCAAACCCTCTCTTTCACAGCTCTCTGCTCCGTATCTGAATGTGTTCAGCGTCAGTATCACTTTATAAACGAGAGGAAGACCTGGACTGAAGCTCAGAGGTACTGCAGAGAGACTTACACAGATCTGGCCACCGTTGACAACATGAACGACATGAACGAGCTGAAGAAGAGTGTGACTGATGGAGGTGTTCAGTATGTCTGGATTGGGCTGCAGAAGACAGGTGTTGATAAATGGCAGTGGTCTTCAGGTGATCCTGCGCTCTATCTGAACTGGGGATCTGGACAACCTGATGGTGGAAGTGATTGTGGGCTCATGCTTAATGGACAATGGCATGATTTGACATGTACTGACAGTACCCCATATTTCATCTGCACCGACAGTGAGTTCAGCTATTTAAAATGACAACAACCATTCTTTAAAGATGCACCACATTATAAATGTAGAGGCAATATTAAACAGAAACAAGAACAATTAATAATGATTATAGAAGGGAACGTGGATACTTTCAATGTTAACTCAATTCTTGTGTAGTTTTTAATCTGCAATTAAAGACCCTATAGAGAAAATCACAGAGAGATAGATTAACTTATAATATTAACATAATAATTTATAAATAGTAAATATTTCTATGGACTAGTTAACATATTTAGCTGCAGTAACATCTTCCTCTGTTTCTCTTATTCAGCTCTTTGTGTTTGAATCAAGATCTTTGTGTTTGAATCAATCTCTTCTAGAGAGACATGAGGAAACAAAATAGAAAAAAAGAAAGCAATTTAAAATCACCAGGATATTCACAGATGTTTCTTCCCAGCAGGCACATGTCAGTGTAACGTCAGGAAGACAATGGACTCCACCTAGTGTTCATTTTGTCAGCTTTTTTAAAATAAAGTCTTAGTCCTGTGTCTAATGTACTTTCTAGTTTTTATCATATTTAGTCAACCTGGTTCTGTTTTTGTTTAGTCGACTAAAAGTCTGGGCTTTTTAGTAGTTTTAGTCAATAAAAAAATTTTCATCATGCTGCATAATGGTTAAATTGATAAAATGCTAACGATTATTTTTGCTCATTTATAATTACAATCACAACGATTGTTGTCATTTGAGAAGCTTATATTCCAAACAGTGATTCTAACTAACACTTTTTAGTTAACTTTACTTATTGTCTTAACATAATTCTAAAAATCTAGTAATCTGTACTACTCACAAACTATGCCTTGTTTACGCAGAAAACCCAAGTTAAGATTAATGGACCCACTTTATATTAGGTGGCCTTAACTACTATATACTACTATTTAAATGAATCATTTGATACAATGCACTTATTGTGTACATTCATGTTTTTACATTGTACTTATATTTTTAAAAATACCTGCATGTAATTATATCTGTGATTCATTTCTGTAGTTACATTTATAATTACACAGTTGACACTTCCCTTACACCTAACCCTACCCTTAAACTTACCCATACCATCACACCTGTCCCTAAATTTACCCTTAAACTTACCCAAACCACCACACCTAGGGACAGGTGTGGTGGTGTGGGTAAGTTTAAGGGTAAAGTTAGGGACAGGTGTAGTGGTATGGGTGAGTTTAAGGGTAAAGTTAGGGACAGGTGTGGTGGTATGGGTAAGTTTAAGGGTAAAGTTAGGGACAGGTGTGGTGGTGTGGGTGAGTTTAAGGGTAAAGTTAGGGACAGATGTGGTGGTATGGGTAAGTTTAAGGGTAAAGTTAGGGACAGGTGTGGTGGTATGGGTAAGTTTAAGGGTAAAGTTAGGGACAGGTGTGGTGGTGTGGGTAAGTTTAAGGGTAAAGTTAGGGACAGATGTGGTGGTATGGGTAAGTTTAAGGGTAAAGTTAGGGACAGGTGTGGTGGTATGGGTAAGTTTAAGGGTAAAGTTAAGGACAGGTGTGGTGGTGTGGGTGAGTTTAAGGGTAAAGTTAGGGACAGATGTGGTGGTATGGGTAAGTTTAAGGGTAAAGTTAGGGACAGGTGTGGTGGTATGGGTAAGTTTAAGGGTAAAGTTAGGGACAGGTGTGGTGGTATGGGTGAGTTTAAGGGTAAAGTTAGGGACAGGTGTGGTGGTATGGGAAAATCGCATACATTAGCACTTAGCAACGTGTTGCTTGATTTAATGTGTTTCTAGTATGTTTGGGACTTGATGGCATATTTAAATGTATTTCTGGGAGGGAATTACAGTGTAAAGCATGCCATTTCATGTTGCCAGCAGGTGGCGCTATGACTAACTAATTTTGACAAATAGATGTCTTCAGGCCAGGACTCTTATCAAACATGTGAAGTTTGGGGCAGATTGAACATTGTATGCCTGACTTACAACAGCTTCCTGTGTGATGGCGAAACATCAAACTCTGTGAGGTCGCAATTTAACATCACCAAGGCCTTAAGATTAGACTGACCAAATATGATGTTGATCTGATTAAACAACTATGAGGAGTTAATCACAGTGTAAAACATGTAATTTCCTATTGCCCGCAGGTGGCCCTATGACTGTAACTGAATATTGGCGTGTAGATGTCTTCAGGTCAGGACATGTGAAGTTTGGGGCAGATCGGACATTGTATGCCTGACTTACAGCAGCTTCCTGTGTCATGGCGCCACGGACACTCTGTATTGTCACTCTGTACTGCTATGCATTTCACCATTTTCAAGAGGTTTTTTTTGGTGTTTATTACAACCAAAATTCGATGTCTACCCAATGTTGGAGCTTGACGTCAAACAAAGGTTGGGTTAAGACGCCAACCCAATTATAATTTTCAACCAATATTTGATATCTGACCAATGCCTTCCTCCTGATTTTCATTTTAAAACAAAATCCAATGTCAGCCTACTGGGTTTATGTTATATCTTAAAAAAAATCATGAATCATGAGTATTACCAGCTGTAAAAACAGCTCATGTCATTGAATGACACGTGTTTCTGATGCTTTCACTGAGGCTCCTGTTCACATCTAAACCATAAAGCAGTGTGAGAATAATGAATAAACTGATTCATGACTTTTTTCCATTTGTTTTTCTTAAAGCGAACACAGGACTTGTCTTTGTCAATCAGATGAAGAATTGGAGAAATGCTCAGACTTACTGCAGACAGAATCACATTGATCTGGTCAGTGTGAGGAACCAGAATGAGAATCAACAAGTTGCAAAGATCATTAATGATCGTCATTTATCTGGATCATGGGTCTGGATCGGTCTGTTCAAAGACTCATGGAAGTGGTCAGATCAGAGTGACTCCTCGTTCAGATACTGGAAGTCTGGTGAGCCTAATAATAATGGAGGAAATGAAAACTGTGCTGTGATTGAACTAAACTCTCTGGCACAATGGCATGACTACTCTTGCAACAACCAATTCCCTTTTGTGTGTCATGAAGGTGAGCAGATCCTCACAAAACACACACTGTAAAACATTGTGCTGTAAATTAATGGTAAAATACTGTGTACAGTGATTTACGGTTAATTATAGAGTTCTTTACTGTAATCTACTTTACAGTATGTTACTGTAAAAATACCATGCACCAAATTAAAACTCAAGTTAATTCATTTCATTTGCAAAAGTTTTAATGAGAACTTATTTCATTTGAGTCCACTAAAAATATTTTAAATAAAGAGATGTTCACTGCATCAGCAACTACACAGTCGCCGCCAGTTAAATAAATCATCATGCAGCACATCATCAGTGTTTATTGGTCTTCTCCTGGACTGAAGCACAGGCTCTACTCTTCAGCACAATGGTGACACACACAACTCAGACAAAAAAAAAACATTAAATCCCAACAGAACAGTAAACACTAACAGATCTCTGTGCAAAACACAAAATAACACTTCATTTCAGCATTTACTTTATTGAGTTCACATGCATTTTTTTTCTACTAAATGCAAGGAACTTTAATATATGAGTGAAATTAACTTTTCAATTAGTAATTTTAACTCTTAGTTTTTACAGTACATTACAGTTTTTTCTTCTACTTGATTTTACAGTGTTGCCAGTATATTGTTTTTCTACAGTTTGTTTGCTGTAAACTTAATTCACAGTTTATTACTGTTTAAATACATTCCATGGGTGTGTCGTTTTATCCTACACCTTTAACTCTTTCAACCCCACAGGAACATCCTGTAGTGTCCACACTACAAAGAGTAAAAGTAACATTGACACAGAGTTGCAGTGAGATAATTATGTGAATATGAAGTGATTGTTGAGCATTAGTGATGAACACCTGCTGTTAACAAGCAAAATCACTGAAGGACAACTGACTTCCAGCCATTAAACATTATTAAACTTATTATTAACCAGATTTACTTTTTTTTTGTCATACGTCTACAGAAGCTCTTATTAAGAATTAACAGACGTTTAGATATTGATGTTTCATTGAAAATGTTTAGTTTGAAGTCACCATTATGGTGATCAATGTTTGCTTTAGTTTAGCTCTTGACCCTTGACTTTTTAACAAAAAAACACACAGAAACATACATACATACATCTTAACAATAGTGGCAATAAAAAAAATTCAACTGCATAATTTATTCATGCTGCAGTGCATGCTGTAACACGCACATTCATAATAAAACTGCAAATCATAAGAAAGGTTGTTCTGAATCTCACTGTGTGACTGCGCATAATTTTCTTTCCCATGCTCACATCCAAAGTGCGCACACACAACATTGTCTCTCACACAGTGCCAAATTGATATATTTTCATTGCTTGTTTCTCTTAAATGGTCAAATATACAGAAAAATATTGTCACAATGTCCATTTTGCAGAGTATTCATGTAAACACAGTCAGTTATGTTCTAAATGAACATAAACAGTTCAGACATGCATGTGCAACAGTATATTGGATCAGTCGTCAGGTCTTAAAGTGACAGCAGCCTAATAAACATGCTGTCTGTGTTGTTAATAAAACAACAAAAGACAAAGAAAAAAATAATTGATCTAGTATTTCTTACCTGAATAGTCCTACTACTGTAAGACCTACACAAATAGACCTACCTGAATTTATTACTGACTGTATACTTGTCTTTTTAAAATTCAATTCAAAGTTTGAAATCAATCTTGTTCTACTGCAACAAAATTAACCCATTATAAAAACAGAGTGAGCAAAACATTTAGGTGAGATAGTTATAATGGTAATTGCGCAATGTTAATATATAAATAAAAGCCCACATTAAAATCTGCCATCATATAAAGTTATCTCTTCAGAAGAAATGATTGATTGCCTAGAATTTCAATGGATGGACATAAAATTAGATAATATTAAAATTGTATCCCATGGTATCAAAAATATTATCGAATACGGATACATTTCGAGCTATCTTATTAAAGTTAAATTCCAGGCAGTATCGTGATAACACTAATGTTGTCACATGATTGGTTGAAATGAAGGATAAATGCAGGAAACGGAAGTAGTATTTATTTACACAGAACTCAGGAACGATACACAAGAATGGAACAACCACTCCTAACAAAACGTAGAAATGACAACAAGACAGGACTAAACCCCCGGCTTAAATACACAGGCAAACAGAGGAGCTAATGGACAGGACACACCTAAACAGAATAGTCAAATCAATAGGTAACCATAGAAACAAACTGACAGGGAACAGAGGAGAACTGAACCAGTTAATAGATTGACAGCAAAAACACACTTAACATGTGACAAATCTGGGGTGCCACAATTTTTAGAAAATTGTCAAATGGTGCTGTGACAGAAAAGTATTTCCCAACCTTTTTTCAAAGTGATGCAGGAGTTCAAAATGTTTTATGTACTGTATTATTTTAATATCCTTCAAAATAATTGATTATTAAAACATTGCTGGATCTCATGTTGTAGAATCTTAATAAATGCTTTATAAACTCACTGTCACAACAGCCAGAGAAAACACTGATCACCATAATGGTGACTACACACTTCTTGTGTTTCTGCTCTTTTTTCTGTTCTTGTTTCTCTGTCCTTCAGTGATTCTACTTGTTAACAGCAGGTGTTCATCAGTGTCTGAATTCACTCACTTCTTTTCATTCTCTCCGTCAAGTGGACTATATTAGTGAACTAATGTAGGGAATAGTGAATGAGGGTATAGGGTGTGATTTGGAACACAGTGTCGACTTCACAGCATGTTCCTATAGGATACTTTCTTGAAAACCACAAATATTGTTTTCTACGGTATATTACTGGTTTAATGGAAAACGGTATGTTACTGTCAGAATGTGGCATTTTTTTTTTACAGTTTTTACAGTTTTTCACGCTACATGTCTGACATGACAAATTCCTCCACAGTGTTTGTTCAGCATGTTGTTTTTGATCAGTCTCTTTCTAGTTTTTGCTTGTGGTTTGTTTTGTGTCCAGATAAACTGATTCTGATCAAAGAGAACCGGACGTGGTCTGAAGCTCTGAGATACTGCAGACAGAATCATGTGGATCTGGTCTCGGTTCATTCAGACGAGATGCAGCGTCGTGTGATGAATGTGGTTAAAGGGGCGTCTACTGAGGCGGTGTGGTTGGGTTTACGTCACTCCCGCATTTTGTGCATCTGGTTCTGGGTGCATGGAGAGACCGTGTGTCATCAGAACTGGGCAAACGACATGTCAGAGAACTGTGAGTCTGGAGCACTTCAGTGTGGAGGAGGTCAGCGGTGGACCAGCCATCATGAAACTAAGAAACTCAACTTTATCTGCAGCAATTATGAGTGAAAGGATACCAAATGCTTGTGTTCACTTCCTTTAACTTCATTTTCATTCATCACTTGGTTTGTAAAGTAATACTTTTACACATAATAATTTCAACCTCAGCAGGTAGCGTTGACCACTTTTGAAACGCAGCTTTGTGAAACTTTGAAACATTTTGAGAATCTTGTCGAACTAGTGATTCAGAGTACGTATCAAACTGCCATAGTCTTGGGATTTCGTTAAACTAGGCTTGGTTACGTCCTAACTGTTTTGAAACGTTTCAAAATTTCACCACTAAGATCTCTGTGAACCCATGAACCAGTTCTTGTGTGGTTTTTATTGGATCTCAGATTAGTTTTATAAATTTGGAGACATTTTTAATGACTCATTTGTATAATAAAAAGGAAGAGTTGTAGTTAACCTGATTAACCAAACTCCATAAACAAAACAAGCCCTTACATTTAAAAAATAACACATATTATAGACACTTCATATTTAATTGTATTAGATGATTTGTTAATTGCATTTAATAGTTTACGCTTTCAATAAAACTTTCACAATTGGTTTGATGTTTATGTGTGTTTTCGTTGCATTTACATTGTTGCATCACCAGCGTGTGACATTTAGACGCTTCGAAAGAGTGAATCATTTGCAATTGGTTCACTTGATTCAAAGTTTCAGAAAGCTTTGTTTCTCTCATCACTACTTGAGGGTTAAAATGGCAGAAATCTTCTGCTCAGATGTTTGTTTAAATAGTGCAAATGTTTTCTTCAGTGAACTGTTATTGAGGTGTAAATTGTCTGAATTATTCTTTTGAGGGTCTGTTTTCCTCCAGTGGATGAATTTCTGTTGGTTCATCAGTGATTCCTGTGGGAATGGTTTGCTCCATTTTAGAGCCTCAACGGCCAGAATTGCTGTTAACAAATTATGCGTTTACAAATACTTTAAACATCTTTTTGTGTTATTTACTAACTTCAGAATTGGAATTTTACATATACATTTATACTTTTTTTCTTTATATTTTATCATGACAATGTAACTGAAGAATATGGTATGGGTTTTTTTTTAATTCCTTATTTGTGTTTTAAGGATCTCTGTATGCTGTTGTGGCTACTTCTCTCTCTTATATTGAGTTTCATGTATTAGTCATGTCTTCAGATTGGAAATGTCTCATGAATGTGAATCAATTAGCGGCAACATTATGTGCCTGAGCTAAATTAATTATTGTTAATTCTTAAAGGAGTAAAGGTTGGATATATAATATCTAGAATCATTTCTGTGTTAAACACAACCCTTCCCAAAAGAAAATATCTAAAACCACAAACTTATATAACAAGCAAAGAGTCAAACTGCCCAACTAAAGGAAACACTAATCACCATAATGGTGACCATTTTCAATAAATCATCAACATCTAAACTTCTGTTGATCTCAGTAAGAACTGTAGACAAATGACAGCAATAAAGTCAGTCTGGTTTGTAATAAGAGAGATTTAATGTGTTTTCAGTTGATTTCATCTAAAGCTGTGGCTGAAGTCAGTTGTAGTTCTTGTGTTTCTCTTTCCTTCAGTGATTCTGCTCATTATCATCAGGTGTCCTCAATAATCAAACAATCATCACTCAATGAATCACTTAAGTGTGTAATTAACTCTAACACTGCTTCAGTGTTACTTTAACATTCTGCTGGTGGTTCCCATATGAACACAGAGCGGTGTTAACACCGGAGAATTGACTGTGTATATTGAAAAATATATAGAATAATATAATAATATACATATTGGCGCTTTTCATAAATTGACAAATATGTGAAAATATATTTACTGTTACACTAATGCATATTCACATGAGTTACTTTCACTCAATTGAGTTATGTGAGTTATTATGAGTTTGTCCATATTTGACCCAAAATTGGGTTAAAACAACCCAGCATTTTTTAGAGTGTACCTACCTGTGTTTAAACTGAACACAAAGAACAATAGTGTCCCCTAATGGTGGGTAGTAGAATAACACCATAAGTAACATTTAACTGTTGCAACTTTTTGCAACGTCTCTCTTTGCCAAGATAACAGCTCTGAGTTTTCTCCTATAATGCCTGATGAGTTTGGAGATCAGATATCATTCCTTCATACAGAATCTCTCCAGATCCTTCAGATTCCCAAGTCAATGTTGATATGCTTTCCTCTTACGTTTTCTATAGGGTTCAGGTCAGGGACTGGGATGGTCATGGCAGAAGCTTCATTTTGTGCTCAGTGACACATTTGTATGTTGATTTTGATGTTTATTTGGGATCATTGTCCTTATGGAAGATCCAAACAAGTCCCATTATATGATTTCAAGTAGAGGCTGTCAGGTTTTGATGTTTTACCAGTTGCTTTTTGATTCCATGATACCAGTGTATCTGAACTAGATGTCCTGGACCTCCAGCAGAAAAATAGGCCCACAACATTAAAGATCAGGCAGCAAGCCCATCTATTTTTTTGGTTTTATCTTACCATTGAACCCAATATGTAGTAGTATCTGGCAACAGTATCCAGATAATTTTTTCTTGAAACATGGAATATATATATATATATATATATATATACAAACACCAATCAGGCATAACATTAAGACCACTGACAGGTGAAGTGAACAACACTGATTATCTCTTCATCACGGCTCCTGTTAGTGGTTGGGATATTAGCAGTGTCCCAATGTGAAGTCTGCGCACTTCAAAGGTCACGGACGGCCTTCGCAGGGGGAGTGCGGGAGAAATATTGCTAAACTAAAGACAAACAAAAAAAAATTTAAACCCGTGGACTAGGTGTAAAAGTAGCCCAATTCCAGACTTGGCAACACTGAACCGAGCTTTGTTAAATGGCCTAGCAGTTGTGTGACAACTGACAGCGGACGTTTGTGAGGGGATTTTAAAGAGAGAAATGGTCAAATGGAGGCAGAAAATTAGCTTTTTATGAGTTTTTATTGGATTTTGACATGCTTTGAAGCATGTGAACAGTGTAAATATGCACTCATCCCAGGTCCAGCAGCTCCACCGGGGTCTCCCGCTCAGCTTAATTAAATGTTTCAGCTATACTGTTAATTTTAATTCTTGTTGTTTCTGATGTTATTTTGTAAATAGTTGTAAAAAGTACTTTAAGTAATGTATATAACAATTTATTTTAATTTACACATTTTAACTTACGCAAAAGGAAATGTATAGAAGAATTTGTTTTATATACAACTTGCATTACAAAAATAATGTACAGAAAAATCACTTCTCTTTTATTTAGCCTACACATTTCGTTACATAACAAAAATAAATAATGTAGCCTATAGGCCTACATTTAAAAAATATATATATATTATTATTATATTAATATAGCCTATTAACATTCAGCCTTTGTGGTCGGGTTTTGGAGGAGACTTTCGTCGTCAGTGAGCGACATTCATTCATATAAAATATTGCAGTATAGCTAGTAAGCCAACAGTTTTCGTTTATTTGTATTTTTGGCTTTTAATTTTGAGTGACAGATGTAGTATTTTATAACCTTTATTTAACCAGGGAAAAAAAACTCTTGAGATTTAAAATCTCTTTTACAAGAGGGTCCTGGCCAAGACAGGCAGCACACTTAATTGAACATACAAAACAAATAAAAACATGAAAACAAATATATTATTTACATAAACGAAAATGGATACAATATCAGTGAAAGCAGTTACAATCAGGTAAATCCATGATCCATTTGATTTAGCTATTTTTTACAGTGACAGTAGGCTATAATAAGACAAAATAAATAAAAATATTGTATAGCCAACATTTTACATTTGTTATGCCTAGTCTCTCTCTTTCTGTAGGGGATATTTAAATGTGAGATTCTGGATACTAAATCTAAATTTAGCGGGATCAGTCGAGTTGGGAAGAAAACCATTATAAACAGATAGCGGGTGAACAAAGTGAATTTAAGTGGGAGCGGGAGGGTGCGGAATAGAACCTATAGCGGGAGCGAGACGAAAAAACAGTTCAGCGCAGACATCTAATTTGTATGTGAAGAAAATGCAGAAAAACGCCAGATAAAAGAAAAAGAAAGAAATAGTGGGGAGAGAAGACTGTTTCCTCTTCTTGAGAGAATGGTTGAGAAATAAAATGTATGCAAGTTAAAATTGTTAAATGAAACATTATATTGCCAGGTCGCTCAGGGCAGGGAACTAGGAATTGTGTGAATGCCACCACGTTTTGTTCACTTCAAGTTCAACTTCCCGACACGCGCTTGAATTTTTCAGATCGCCCGCTCCCGTCCAAAGTACATCAGAGTTACCGACCGACATTCTTTCACAGGGAAATTTAATCCTGTGCCGCAAGAAATCTGATCGGGTGGCGCAGGATTGCAGACCAGACTATACAAATCTTGTCACCGGCGCAATGAATTCTGGGGTAGGGTAGGCCGTGAAGGATCCATCAGTTGTATCCTCCATTGCCCGACAGAAAAGAAGGGCGCATTTAAAGTTGCTTTCAAATTGCAGCAGCTTTCGTTGCGCCTTGGTGACGCAATCGGCCTTGAAATACGGCCTTCCAAGGATGCAGTCCTTGAATTGGGACACAGCTACTGTTACGTGTATCTGTGTAGGCTAACATTTATTTTGAGTCTCTAGGTGGCGTTGCGGTGGAATCCTCAATCCATGGGAACGCGTGACAGGAAGATGAATAGGTGTTGGTGGCGACAATGGCGTTCTCTCTCTCATTCCCATTGTTTCTCACAGCCGCCGCTCTCTTCGCTTCTTTGGAGCGTTTCTTTTTTTCACTATAGTTTAATTTGTTTCTTTGTGCTTTTGTTGACTCTTATATTTAGTGTTCCTTGTTTATTATTCAGTAACTGGAAGTGGATTTATTTATTCACATTTTGGTTATTTATTTAGTCTAGCGAGGGAAGCAGTGGCCTGAGGGCCAGGCGTTCTCTGTTTCAGTAGCTGTCCTACCATGCACGTGGGGAGCGAAGGCTGGCCTGTGTGGTCCGATCAAACAGACGAGCTACTGGAGCTCAAATTGCTCCAGAAGTTAATGCTGGTTCTGATAGAAAGGTGTCAGAATACACAGTGCATCTCAGTTTGTTGCATATGGGGCGGCATAGCCGCTGACCAGTCAGGGCACCCATGCTGACCCCTGTCCACCGCCGAAAGCACCAACAGTGGCACGTGAGCATCAGAACTGGACCACGGAGCAATGGAAGAAGGTGGCCTGGTCTGATGAATCACGTTTTCTTTTACATCACGTGGATGGCCGGGTGCGTGTGCGTGGCTTACCTGGGGAACACATGGCACCAGGATGCACTATGGGAAGAAGGCAAGCCGGCGGAGGCAGTGTGATGCTTTGGGCAATGTTCATGGAAACGGTATTCCCTGGTGGCTGTGGCTCTTTCAGCAGGATAATGCGCCTGCCACAAAGCAAAAATGGTTCAGGATGGGTTTGAGGAGCACAACAACGAGGTGTTGACTTGGCCTCCAAAAAAAAAAAAGTTTTGGCAGCAAAAGGGAGACCAACACAATATTAGGAAGGTGGTCATAATGTTATGCCTGATCGCTGTATCGGTGTATATTTCCCTGACCCCAAGACATAACCATTGTCTGCAATTCTCCAGCACTACACGACTGTATCATCATCAATACATAATAATCATCTCATGATCATTTTTTCTCACTGTTTTTTATCTATAATAAATGTGCTTTATAATCTTGGAGTTACAGCCAGAGAAAAACTAATGTTGAGAAGTGTAACTTTTACTGTTGCAAAAAAAACTAACAGATGAATTAGACTGAATGAAACAATGGAATATGACTAGAACAATAACACTCAATGTTTCTCCTGTTTCATGTCAGAGATGTAAATATTGTTCATCCTGAATGTCTAAATGTGGTGCGGACATAAACAAATGAGTGATGAGGATGTGTTTACATGGAAATATGTTCGTGTTTTATAAACAAACAAACACACAAAACACAAACCGTAAACAGCAGGAGTATGAAACGTAACACAATTTTCACAATATTATGTGCATGAACAGGATGTGTTGGGTAATCAGAATTTCTACACACTCTTGTGGTCTTCATGCCCACTTGAACACTTGGACCAAATACAAGGAAAAATGTCACATAAGTAGACAAATTATGAAGTGCAAAGATCGCAAATGTGGGTGGACAGGCCCATACATGTTAAGATGAAAAGGGATGTAATTGTTGAGTTATGCAGTCCAGCAATATCATTAAAGCAGCTGTTTAGTTGTTAAAGTTTGTAAAGTAATGTTTGATGAAGGTCCATATATACTAATACTGACTGACACAGATATGCAAATATAGAGAAACAGAGGTGGACAAACAAATAAGGAGGAAATAAATATGAAAATAGGTTTTAGAGAAATACACAAATGATGTGATGCACTGAATGACGGATGAGACAGATATAATAATCACGTAGTTTAAAGCTGCAGACAGAAACACACAACCTCTAAAGTAAGAACAACTCACTGTTCATTCTTCAGACACAATTAGACTTTGAGATGTTAATGTCTAAATGATTGCTAAAACTGCTAATGTTTTATTTTATTTTTTTTATTACATGATCATGTTTTACTCTAAGAATAATTCAAGTTTTTCAATATGTTTCTTCCTCAGAAATGGACCAAACTCTATATTTCGGTCTTCTTCTCATTGGTGAGTGTGTTTGTAGTTTTATTTATGGTTTATAGTTTCATCAGGTTTGACCCTGTTATGAAAAGCATTAAATCAAACCCTCTCTTTCACAGCTCTCTGCTCCGTATCTGAATGTGTTCAGCGTCAGTATCACTTTATAAACGAGAGGAAGACCTGGACTGAAGCTCAGAGATACTGCAGAGAGACTTACACAGATCTGGCCACCGTTGACAACATGAACGACATGAACGAGCTGAAGAAGAGTGTGACTGATGGAGGTGTTCAGTATGTCTGGATTGGGCTGCAGAAGACGGGTGTTGATAAATGGCAGTGGTCTTCAGGTGATCCTGCGCTCTATCTGAACTGGGCACCTACACAACCTGAAGGCAGAGATGATTGTGGATTTATGTCAAATGGACAGTTTCAAGATTTGACCTGTAGTTCTACTCGTCATTCAACAGTGAGTGCAGCTACTTAAAATTACAACAATCGTTCATTTATAGATGCACCATTGACCAAATACAACGGCTCCAGAATGTTTTCTACTAACACTATATTATTAACTTATAAATTAAAGGCAGGGTAGGCAATTTCGGAGAGGCCACACTGTAAACACAGTTGTTCCAACCAACACTATTTTTGTCTTAAATTAATTGTAAAAATCTAGTAATTTGATTCACATACCACGTCTTGTTTATTTAGAAAATCCAAGTTAAGATGAATTGATTGGTTTGAGTACCATTTTCTCAAGAATTTTTATTTATTTATAAATCTTAATTCTTCTAATGTCCTCCACTTCTGCAGTTATTTTTTCTCCGTTTGCATTCACTGATTTCCCAAAGTCATCTTGAATGTTGAATTGTCAATACAACTGAAAAATTTGAGAGATCATCACATAAGGTGACTTTATAAATTGATGTTGATTTTCCTAAAATGTTTTTGTTTGAAGTCACCATTATGGAGATCAGTGTTCCATTTGGGGTCTTGGAACTCCATTTATATTATTGTAGTTGTAATTTTCTTCCTATTGATGCAACAAGAAATTACAGTTATTTGATTTAAAGAAAGGGAAGGAATAAATAAGTTGCTTTTAAAGGTGACTTCTAACATATCATTAACTAGTCTGTTTTTAATGTTGAGTAATAATCTTTTAAAATTGTACTGCTACCAATCTCTCTATATTTGTGACAATATCTTGCAATTGATCATGCTTGAGTCACACACACACTTCAACATTCAGCATGCAAAACATTCAGTTCTTTTTTAGTTACTTTAGTTTTTATGTAAGTGAATTATACTAAGCATTTGTCAGTACAACATACTATTCCTATTTCACTTTTCTTGTTTTTTAAGGCAATCAGTTTGCATGCTTTTATTAAGTCTAACTAATTCGATTTTATAGTTGTGCAATAGCAAGCTACCTTTGAAAGCATGAGATCCCACCCTCCCTACAGATAGCTCTCCAAAGCCACGCCTTCAAAACACAGATGCAGAGCATCACGAGACGGCGTTAAACTACCTCATTTCTCAAAGCACATAACATTACAATAATAATGAATGTAAACAACTTACAGAGCTCTAGATGAACGTCACAGGTTGCCATCTCATAATTACTATTACTCATGGCGTGAACGCAGCATAAGCTCATTGTTTTGGTTCAGGAGGAACTGTAAAAGGCAGCTGTTGTTTGTCTGTTCTCTGCATAGCCTTACAGAACGTGCTGATGATGTGTGATGTCTGCGCGAACAGGTGCATATGCAATGATTTATCAAAATAAGATAAAAAAGGTAGGCTAATTATGTTAGCTAAAGAATTTATTTAATTTGCATATCTTAGATGCAAAAAATATATACATCCAGAGGTTTTGTAGACAAATATGTAAATGTTTTAACCCCTTAACTGTCACCGTTTCCCAGCCAGCACAGCCATGTAGGCCCCACATGGGTTAGCCCAGATGACAGTTAAGGGGTTAAACTTAGAGTGCACCTTTTTTATCTTTATTGAACCTTCCAGATTTTCAGATTTTCTGCTGCTTGATCTCATGCTTTAGAATCCCAGGATGCTGATGTAAAACTGGTACCAAATATAAGACTCTGGCTAAAGTCAGACCACTAGAAACACAAGAACTACAACAGACATTACACATTAGTACAGTTTTTATTAATGAATTTCTGCCATACATCTACAAAAGTTCTTATTGAGAATCAAAAGAAGTTTAGATGGTAATGCTTTGATGAAAGTTTGGTTTGAAGTCACCATTATGGTGATCAGTGTTTGTTTTAGTTGGGCTCTTGACTTTTTAAATAGTAGTTTTTTCTCTGGCTACTCCAACTTTGTGTTTGTAAATCACATTTATTATAGCAAGGAAATTATGACCAAGTAATAATGGTTATGTGTTGATGATGACATGATTCACTGATGTCATTCAGAGACTTGTGATTTTACAGCTTGGGATCCAACAGCAATATGAACAACTTGTCCACAGAAGCTACTGTGTTCAGACACACACAAACACGCTTATGATTATCAACAGCGGTGACAATAAACAAAATACTGACAAACAGATCAATTCTGAACATCACAAAACAAGCTACTAAAGTCACAACAAAACAACAGCAAAATTAAAGCAAACAGGAACAATTGATGAAAATTCAGCTGCACAAGTTATTCATGGTGCAATGCATGATGGGAGCCATGAATGCGTTTTGATTCGTGGCTCCCATCATGCACTGCAACATGAAGCTTTATGTTGTCACCATTGCTTTTATGAACAAATTGACTCATGAATCTGTTTCCATTCTTAAAGCGAACACAGGACTCGTCTTTGTCAATCAGATGATGAAGTGGAGAGACGCTCAGAGTTACTGCAGACAGAATCACACTGATCTGGTCAGTGTGAGGAACCAGAATGAGAGTCAACAGATTCAGAAGTTCATCAATGATAGTCAGTTATCTGGATCATGGGTCTGGATCGGTCTGTTCAGAGACTCATGGAAGTGGTCAGATCAGAGGAACTCCTCATTCAGATATTGGAGTTCTGGTGAACCTGATAATTATGGTGGTAATTAAAACTGTACAGTGATTGAACTGAAGGCTCTGGGACACTGGCATGACGTCTCTTGCAACAGCCAGTATCCTTTTGTGTGTCATGAAGGTGAGCAGATCCTCACAAAACACACAATCCATCCATCACCTCCAGATATCTTAAAGTTCTACATGTCTGACATGACAAATTCCTCCACAGTGTTTGTTCTGCATGTTGTTTTTGATCAGTCTCTTTCTAGTTTTTGCTTGTGGTTTGTTTTGTGTCCAGATAAACTGATTCTGATCAAAGAGAACCGGACGTGGTCTGAAGCTCTGAGATACTGCAGACAGAATCATGTGGATCTGGTCTCGGTTCATTCAGAAGAGATGCAGCGTGAGGTGATGAATGTGGTTAAACGGGCGTCTACTGCGGAGGTGTGGTTGGGTTTACGTCACTCATGCATTTTGGGCATCTGGTACTGGGTGAGCGGAGAGACCGTGTGCTATCAGAACTGGGCTCCAGGGAACGGCACAGGAAAAGAGGACTGTGAGAGTACATTGAGATGTGGAGCAGTTCAGTCTGGAGGAGATCAGCGCTGGATCAGCCGTCCTGAGACTGACAAACTCAACTTCATCTGCAGGAATTATGAGTGAAGGTTATGTTTTTGTTGTTATTTCATGACTGGTATATCTTTTTTTAACTGGCAAACACATTTTGTACTGCTTTCATCTGATAATGTGCTTGTATCAGTACAATGAAATTAATTTCTGTAATGTAAAAGTATAAAATACGAATGTGCACTATATATGTCCATGAAATCAAAATGAGTTTATCTGTGGCTTTTAGAAACATTTACATTTCAAATACAGTCATTTTCTTCTGGAAAAACGACATTATTTTCAACACAGACTGCTCAATCAAATGTACTACAACAACTGCAACTCTTTATGAAAGGGTTGAATTATTATTATACACAAGGAGAATTTGCTTGCATTGTTCCCTTTTACTCATTTGCTAAAAAAAAAAAAAAAAAAAAACCTTTTATAATCTCCAACAAAATAGTCCCAATAATGAAATTCCATGAATAGGCTCACTGGCCTCAACACATCAGTCCCTTAGTCCATAGAAATAAAAAAAGTAGTAACAAAAATAATCATCAGTCTGATGCCTCCGGATGTCCCCAAAAAGAAGAAAAAATTAATCCTCAATCCCAAAAAATGTGTATTCCAGAGTAGAGCATGAAC
Organism: Rhinogobio ventralis; assembly: GCA_039654625.1. Lineage (NCBI taxonomy): Eukaryota > Metazoa > Chordata > Actinopteri > Cypriniformes > Gobionidae > Rhinogobio > Rhinogobio ventralis. The sequence continues at coordinate 51,922,112 of CM077193.1, read as the reverse complement.
CTATGAAACAGCTCAAAAGTCTAAGACTCTATTTTCAGAGCTCATTTTTGGACCGATGCTCTGGAGTTAAGGTAGCAAACGCATGCCCCCTTCAAAATGGCTGCCCGTCTCTTCTTATGGGCTGGCCCGTCATAATAAAAGTCCTTTGAAACCAACAAATGTTCCCCTAATTCCCCTTCAAACAAAATGATAAATGCACACATGCAGATAAAAAAAATAAACAATAAACATTTAGCAATGGCACATATACATATTCAATGACTTTTCTTTTTAAACTCTTTATCCTTAGTGAGCATCCTGCAGGGTTTACTGTGGCAGAGTCAACTAAAAGATCCTGGTTCAAGGATGTGGTTTAAAGCATGGCTTAAATGGCTATTTAAAAGGAAATCAAAGCAAAGCACAAGCCACAGCTCTCAAAAGCATCGTGAGCTAAGTTGATCGTAGAGACCATTGGTGGTAAAGCTACGATACTTTTCGAAACACAGCAGATGGGACCTTGGTATTCTGGTGGTGTGGCTACTTTCTTCTCACTGCTGTTTTGCACTAGTCACAAATTGCATGTTTATAAAATGATTGTGAGCATCTATATGTGTCTCAATTAAATTAAATATGGTTTATTCCTAAAGATAAACTAAAAGCTGAGTATAAAGTATCTTGCAACCGGAGTGCTCAATAACACCAGCTCAAATAAACGTATTTACAAACAGCAATCTTGTGTTGTAACGTTTATAAAACACAAATATATATATAACATTTATCACAACTTGAATTGGGACGAGCAGGAGTGGTGGCAGTCGCAGCAGTCTCAGGTGTGCTGAGTGGACTCTTAGTCATACTTGATGTTGCCTTCATAGTGAAAGATGCAATGGACATTCACCAGATGAGAAAGGGAAAAATAGACAATCCAGAAAAGGTCAAATCCACTGTACTCAAGTCCATTGTTTAGATGAGGGAAACACATGATGAGCTTTGCACTGTCATACAGGAAATTAAAGAAACAAGAGAGGAACTAAACGAGTATATAGAATTAGCTAGGGCTGATATACCTTTAGAAAGATTAAAAATCAATATAATACAAGTCAGAGACTCACATAACTTACTGATTTGACAGTGAACTTGAGCGAAAAACGCAGACAACTGTTTAAATGTCTATGTTGTACTGGGTCAAACAATATAAGATGTGTGTGTGTGTGTGTGTGATGTAAGAGGTCAGACTTTTGTAATCATTCTATATTGTAAATATCAGCTACCATATATCTACTATACATAAGTATACACTCACCTAAAGGATTATTAGGAACACCTGTTCAATTTCTCATTAATGCAATTATCTAATCAACCAATCACATGGCAGTTGCTTCAATGCATTTAGGGGTGTGGTCCTGGTCAAGACAATCTCCTGAACTCCAAACTGAATGTCAGAATGGGAAAGAAAGGGGATTTAAGCAATTTTGAGCGTGGCATGGTTGTTGGTGCCAGACGGGCCGGTCTGAGTATTTCACAATCTGCTCAGTTACTGGGATTTTCACGCACAACCATTTCTAGAGTTTACAAAGAATGGTGTGAAAAGGGAAAAACATCCAGTATGCGGCAGTCCTGTGGGCGAAAATGCCTTGTGGATGCTAGAGGTCAGAGGAGAATGGGCCGACTGATTCAAGCTGATAGAAGAGCAACTTTGCTGAAATAACCACTCGTTACAACCGAGGTATGCAGCAAAGCATTTGTGAAGCCACAACACGCACAACCTTGAGGCGGATGGGCTACAACAGCAGAAGACCCCACCGCGTACCACTCATCTCCACTACAAATAGGAAAAAGAGGCTACAATTTGCACGAGCTCACCAAAATTGGACAGTTGAAGACTGGAAAAATGTTGCCTGGTCTGATGAGTCTGGATTTCTGTTGAGACATTCAGATGGTAGAGTCAGAATTTGGCGTAAACAGAATGAGAACATGGATCCATCATGCCTTGTTACCACTGTGCAGGCTGGTGGTGGTGGTGTAATGGTGTGGGGGATGTTTTCTTGGCACACTTTAGGCCCCTTAGTGCCAATTGGGCATCGTTTAAATGCCACGGCCTACCTGAGCATTGTTTCTGACCATGTCCATCCCTTTATGACCACCATGTACCCATCCTCTGATGGCTACTTCCAGCAGGATAATGCACCATGTCACAAAGCTCCAATCATTTCAAATTGGTTTCTTGAACATGACAATGAGTTCACTGTACTAAAATGGCCCCCACAGTCACCAGATCTCAACCCAATAGAGCATCTTTGGGATGTGGTGGAACGGGAGCTTCGTGCCCTGGATGTGCATCCCACAAATCTCCATCAACTGCAAGATGCTATCCTATCAATATGGGCCAACATTTCTAAAGAATGCTTTCAGCACCTTGTTAAATCAATGTCACGTAGAATTAAGGCAGTTCTGAAGGCGAAAGGGGGTCAAACACAGTATTAGTATGGTGTTCCTAATAATCCTTTAGGTGAGTGTAATATTATATAACATTATTAATGTTTTTTTTGTTTTTTTATAACATTATTAATATTTTTTTGTTGTTGTGTACCTGAAAGAAAAGTTGTAAATCATTCATTTATTTTTGAAATTACTTCTCCCTTTTCTCTCTCTCTGATTATGAATATTATTTAAAACTGAATATTATAGTCAAACTGCTCAACTAAAGCAAATATTGACTAAATATAAAGCAAATAAATACGGGCCCTGATCTGTACCACTTAACTGTGCTGGCTGGGTTGGCCCTTTCTCATTTTCAGAGTCCTTTAGGTCCTTGTTTGTTCTTTAGATGTGTCAACTGTCACTTTAACAGTTTCGCTCTCTAAGTCATGGTAATGATAATGAATTTATTTTTAAATTCAGATTGAATAATTTGTCTTACCTGAACATGTATATATCTGAGAGTGATTCGTTCTTCAGGTGTCTCTATGTTTATGCGTGTATTGGAGCTTCTCAGAGCGTTTGTGAGCTGAAGCTTTCAAGCTTTCATGCAACTTGTCCACACCTCTCCTTGGGTAACTTGACCAATCCAGAGTGTGCATTTTGAGTGGGAGAAACTTTCTTTGTCTTCTGTTTACAACCTACTTTGCATGTTTTATGATGTGTCAGAATTGGTACAGTTTTACTCCAAAGAATGGTAACAATAGTGTAATACATTTTATAGCAGGACCTTAATTTATATGCAAATGTCAACAGGCTATGAGCATCTCTGATATTCAGTGGAACCAACAATTTGTGAGACAGTTCAGATGCTACAACTGTAACTCTTAAACTGAAACCTCACAAAAGTATGAATTAAAAGAAGGGCACAAGTATTTACTGTATATTGGCTACAGATTAAATAAGCAGTAAGGTACAAGAGGCGGTGCTGTATCCTGAATAAGTCACGGCTGAAGGCTGTTGTTAACTAATTCAATACAAATATTAAAGCCAAAAAATATGTATCAATGCAACTTCCATGTAGCAATTTAAATCACTAAAAGCCTTCCATCCTCTAGAAACAAAAATAGTTACCGACCATGAACAGCAGTTACATTATTACGCCATCAAAAGGCAGCAAAGAAAATAAAGTGTCTTTATGAGTGAGTCACCCAGTAGTGAAGACTTTTAAATTGAAAAGCCCGAAACTTGTTGTAAACATAGAAAAAGACAGCTGTCAGGCACACTCTCAAAAATGTGCTTTGTTAACACTACTACAAAGACCACAAGCTCAAAAAAAAGTTAGAGTCAAACTGCCCAACTAAATAAATAATCTAGAATAAAGTCAGTCTGGTTTGTAATAAGAGAGATTTAATGTGTTTTCAGTTGATTTCATCTAAAGCTGTGGCTGAAGTCAGTTGTAGTTCTTGTGTTTCTCTTTCCTTCAGTGATTCTGCTCGTTATCATCAGGTGTTCATCAATCATCACTCAGTGAATCCCTTAAGTGTCTAATTAACTCTAACACTGCTTCAGTGTTACTTTAACACCCTGCTGGTGGCTCCCATATGAACACAGATCGGTGTTAATTCATTTACTGTGCTAAGGCTACAGGCAGGTGAGGGTTTCATTCAGGGTTGGAGCCAAACTCTGCAGGACAGCGGCTCTCTAGGACCGCACTTGCCTACCTCTGGCCTAACACTGGGCATATACTGTGGAATAGTGAATGAGCGATTTCGGATTCAGCCTTTGTTAATCTTCTAGTTTGTTGATTAGTTCTGTCACCATGGTTTCTGATTGATTTGAGTCTTCTGTTCAGGTGTGTCTTGTTAATGAGCTCTCTTTGTTTTCTGTGTATATAAGGCCTCAGTTTCACTTCGCTTCTTGTCTGGTATTAAGCTGGGCATACACTGTGAGATTCTTGTCCGATATCAAGACTTCGATTTTCGACTCGTGCGGCTCTTTTTTTTGGGTCAGGCTGATTTTCAGCTTTGTCATGCGTTGTTTGTCGTGAGGTGTTCATGCAGTGTACAGGGGGAAACGAGAGGCGACAAACCTCTCCCGATCGGCAATCGGATGGTCGGATGAATTTATGGCATGTCAGTAATTCTGGTCGCCCCTCATGAGGGTACCGCACAGCTGAAGCAGAGCTACGAGCTGATCGCCCTATTTCCCCCTCACTGCGCCTGCGCGAAAGCAGAAGTTGAACCATTTCATCTTTAATGCAGCAGAAAGAAAACGAACAGAGGGAGCTCTTTAAGTTCTGTAGGCAGCCATCAAATAACAGCAATTTAGCAAACTATTGCATGCCTTCAGTTCGTGTTGTAAAATGGATAATCCAAGTCTTCCAAACCACCGTGAAGCTGTCCAGTGCCTCTTTTATTAATTCAGCTACTTGATCATTTAATTTACTTGTTTCACTTTATTTATTATTTCATATTTACTTAATTTTATTATCACAGGAATTGTGAACCATTGTCCATCATTTGACAATTGGTGATAACGAAAAATGTCACGTTGCAATATCGTTTTAAATCATGAAGGCGAGTGGATATCAGGCAATGTGCAATGTTGGTGAAGTCTCAAAACCAGCCATTTATTCACTACAGATTACAGAAAGTGACAGTAATATCTGACGAGATCATATTCTCAGAGAGAGAGAGAGAAACTATTTATGCTGATAACGTATGCTAACATATACTGATAACATATAACTGTCTTATTTTATTTTCTTAATATTTCTATTGTGGCCCATTTAGCCTAGTGAAGAAAATGAGAAGAGAAGTAGGCCTATGTTGTGTTAAACAATTTGTTTAAAGCTGCTCTTTTCATTGAGACTGATATTATTGCAGTGTTCTGACATATTAAAGACTGTTAATCATTTTAATAGGCCTATAATTCATTGTATAATTGGCCTAAATGTTTTTAAATAATTACATTTTAATATTTTATTATGCAGCGTCTCAGTTATGCAGTGTTATGAAATTGTTGCGGGGCAAATTATATGTCGGCTAATATCAATTTAATAATAAAAGTATGCATATCCTAATAATAATAATAATAAAAATAATTTAATACATAAATTGAAAATGTTAAATCCTCTTGATATCGTTAGCTGTTGCATTTGACCATAGGCTATATTACACCATATCATGGTGTATCGGCGCAACATGGCACGGGGGTTTATTGTGCATATTTCACACGTACAGTGTAAGCAGACAAGTCGCGCTCGATGATCGGACTGTACAGTGTGAGCACATAAATCCTGAACTTTGCTTTACATCGTATGCGCTCTACTCGTACAGTGTGAGTAGGTAACCTTGCTGAAATCGCACAGAAATCACACAGTGTATGCCCAGCTTAAGTTGATCGTAGAACAGTTGCCACCAATGGTCTCTGAGATCAATGTAGGCTTACAATGCTTTTGGAAAACGCAGCCCTGGTCAGGTTTTCTTTCAGTCTCCTCCCCCTTTCTAAAGCAATGTTTAAATACTTGCTTAAAGTATTTTGGTCTTATTTCAAGTACAAATATCAAAAAATTCTAAATTAAATCTAAATCTAAAATCTAAATCAAATGCATTTTACTTAAAACAAGTAAAATTATCTGCCAGAGGGGTAAGAAAATTATTCTTAATGCAAACAGAAACAAGATTTTTTTTTTACCCCATTGGCAAATAATTTGCAAAATAAGAAAAATGCACTTAAATATTTTTTTTTTTCTCCCAGCAAACAAGACTAAATACATTTCCATTCTTATTCTTCATTTTCTTATGTACACTGTTATACCTTATATTTTTTTTTACCTATAGATTTTTTTTACAGTAAAATACTGACAACACTGTTGCCAGTACTTTATTGTTAATGGTAGTTATTTACTATACTCTACAGTATGTTACTGTAAAAATTCATATTTGTTGCTCAATGAATAACTTAACTCATTTCATTTGCAGAAACCGACTGCCTTAAATAAGCCAACTACCATTCGAATGTATAAACTAGTATTTATAGTGTACTAATATTTTAAATGGAGAGATTTTCACTGTATCAGCAACTACACATTTGACTTTAAATTAATCAACATGCAGCACATCATCAGTGTTTCTGGTCTTCTCCTAAACTGAAGCACAGACTCTACTCTTCAGCTCAATGGTGACACACATGTCTCAATTTTTCAGTAAAGTACTGGCAACAGTGCTCTCACAACAGTTTTTCAGTTTCATGTGATTATGTGTTGTAAGAATCGGTTTTACTGCTAAGACAAAAGTTGAAGATCCAACCCCCTGCAATAGAACAATAAAACTCACTAATCTGGAGAGAAGATCTCACAGAAAGAGAGTAGGGCCTGCCCAAAACCTTCTCCCCCTCTCCCTCCTCCCTTCCCTCCCCCTGATTCAAGTCACAGAATGCAGATATACCACAGATGATGCATCTTGTAAATCTATTGTTTTTCCTCTGTCATGTGTGGTATCTTTTTAAAGGTCTCAGTGCGATTGGTAAAATGGTCTCAACTTCACTGTAGTCACTGGTAGAATGAGAAAGATTGAAACATATGAGAATTCTGTTCTCCTTTTGAGTGGTCTCAGAAGATATCTGATCCTCTCCCCCAAACTAGGTGTTGTGTTGCAAATATTTACCACCCTTTGTTCTGGTCTGGGTATTTAAGGAAGGGTAGCAGAGCTGCCATTGGGGAACATTCTGTAGCCAGAGCCCCCATGCAGTGCTGTGTCAGTGTCCGAGAGGCACTCACACACACTGTGTGTACTGTGCCAGATATAATGACTCTTTGAAACTATTTTTGTAATTGTATTTTATATTTTTATGCTGAAAGTTGTGTACCATGGATTCATGTTTAATTATGTTTATTTAAGTTCTGTCTGGCCAAAATAAACATTAATCTTGATTTATCTTGTATTTTCTGAAATCATTATTCTAGTATGGATCAATGTGGAGTCCGTTACTTCCGTAAATGTTTGGCCAGGATAGATCAAACTGAGGACCCCATGACTGAAGCATGGAGCGCAGCATGCGGGATAATCTGATTTCTGACTATCACTGTATTAGCAAGTTGCAGCTTTCGTGTCTATTAATCAAATTACACTTTTTGTTGAGTAAGCAGGTGCGACCACTTAAAGGTAAAATATTCACTCTGCAATCCTCTGACTAATATCAGAACTGGCGGGTTTGCGAGCGTGAGCTAGTGTAATTCTCGCGAGCACTCAGTCTCTGGGGTCTGAGGTCCTGAAGCTTTGAGTTCTATCCACGTAGATCCGCAGAGCGCGGACGGGACAGAGCAAAGCTAGGGCTGAGCAAAGCTAGGGCTGGGTCTGCCTCCTCCGGGGGCAGCGCTTGCAGGTTCACCACCTGGTCCCTGAAGGGAGTGGTAGGAACCTTGGGCACATAGCCAGGCCGGGGTCTCAGTACCACGTGGGTGTCACCCGGCCGAACTCTAGGCACGATTCGTCGACCGAAAATGCCTGCAGGTCCCCTACCCTCTTGATGGAGGCCAGTGAGGAAGTAAAGCACAGACACGATCGAACATCTTCGGGGGTCTTCTCGGCGAGAAGAACACCACTCGACGAACAGGTTCCACTTCAAAGCATAAGCCTGTCTTGTAGATGGTGCTCGTGCTGAAGTGATGGTGTTAACTACCTCTTGGGGTAAGTCACCTAGAACCTCCGCGTCCCGTCCAGGGGCCAGACATGAAGCTTCCACAGATCTGGACGCGGGTGCCACAGGGTGCCCCGTCTCTGAGTCAGAAGGTGCTTCCTCAGAGGACTCGGCCAAGGAGGTGCTGTCGCCAGGAGCATAAGTTCTGGGAACCAGGTCCGGTTGGGCCAGTAAGGCGCCACCAACAGGACCTGCTCCTCGTCCTCCCTGACCTTGCACAGTGTCTGTGCAAGTAGGCTCACTGGGGGGAACGCATATTTGCGCAGCCCCTGGGGCCAGCTGTGCGCCAGTGCATCCGTGCCGAGTGTACCCTCGGTCAGCAAATAGAACCACTGGCAGTGGGACGTTTCTGGGGAGGCAAACAGGTCGACCTGTGCCGCCCCGAACTGTCCCCAAATCAGCTGAACCACCTGGGGATGGAGTCGCCATTCCCCTGGGAGCGCAGCTCGTGAAAGCTCGTCGGCCACACGGTTGCTCACACCAGGGACTTGAATGGCCCGAAGCGACCTCAGACACTTCTGACTCCAGAGGAGGAGATGGCGGGCGAGTTGCGACATGCGACGGGAGCGCAGACCACCTTGTCGGTTGATATACGCAACGGTCGCGGTGTTGTCCGTGCGGACCAGTACATCTTTGCCCCGTAGCAGCCTTTTGAGGCAGCTCAGAGCGAGATGCACTGCTAGCAACTTGAGGCAGTTGATGTGCCAATGCAGGTGCGGGCCCGTCCAAACCCCTGACACTGCATGCCCGTTGTACGTGGCTCCCCAGCCCATGGCAGAGGCATCCGTGAAGACCACAGCATGCCTGGACACCTGTTCCAGAGGCACTCCGGCCCGAAGGAACGAAGGGTCTGACCATGGGCTGAAGGATTGGCGGCAGGCCGGTGTGATGCTCACCCGGTGAGTGCCGCGTTGCCACGCCCATCTCGGGACTCGGCCGTGTAGCCAATGCTGAAGCGGTCTCATATGAAGCAGGCCGAGCAGTGTTACTGCCGCTGTGGCTGCCATATGCCCCAGGAGCCTCTAAAACTGTTTCAGTGGAACCGCCATCCTGCCTTGAAACATGTTCAGGCAGTTCAGCATCGACTGGACGCGCTCCTCTGTGAGGCGCGCTGTCCGTTCGACCGAATCTAACTCCATACCGGGGTGCCGGGCGAACTGAATCGCATAGCCGAGCCTGATGGTCCGAATGAGCCAGCGAGACGGACTGGAGAGCGCTAGCCAGGCTCGCAGAGACCGTGCAAGCGGGACCAAAGGGACCACCGGCGTACCCACCGTGGGGCAGCGAGGTGGAATGCAGGTACCGGGCTGGGGCGGCTGTCTTGTGGAGGCGGCCCGCAGCGAGGTGTGAGTGTGCATTGCAACACTTACCTGATTCCACAGGTGGGCAGAAGGACCATGAGGGGATCGTCCACTGCTGCCCGCTGGTGAAGGGGGAGGATGAGTGTGGTCCGGGGTTTGACCGGCCACAACCCTCCGAGCCCCCTGGGGACCCGGAGATAGGGGAAACTGCTCTTTTATTGAAAATTTGGGTACAGAAACAAAACGGAACACAATATTCTCCACCTGGCCCTCCTCCGGGGGATGGAGCGGTGCGGTCACCATCTCCAGAAGAGCAGTCCTCCCCATCTCCAGGTCGCCCGTCTCAGGGCCGCTTGCCCTTGCTCTTGCCACTCCTCTTGGCAGCGGCCTGGACGGGCGGGGCGGCCTGCTTACGCCCGGCTCCACGACGTCAAGCTGAGGCGCTGCCAGCGGTGGGGTGGAGACAGCAGGATGTGACTGAGCACCTCAGTCTGCTTCTGTGCGGCCGTGAACTGCTGGGCGAAGTTCTGGACCGCGCCGCCGAAGAGGCCGGTCTGAGACACGGGGGAATTAAGGAACCTGATCTTGTCGGTTTCCCTCATGTCAGCCAGACACAGCCAGAGATGGCGTTCCTGGACCACCATAGTGGACATCGCACGACCCACTGCCCGCGCCGTAACCTTCGTTGCACGAAGCGCAAGGTCCATTGCGGTTCTCAGTTCCTGGATAACTGCGGGATCGTGACCACCCTCGTGCAAGGTCTTCAGTGCCTGGGCCTGATGGACCTGCAACAACGCCATAGTGTGTAAGGAGGAGGCAGCATCCCCACAAGCCTGGTAGGCCTTTCCGATCAGATCGGGCGAGTACCTACAGGCCCAGGAGGGGAGACACGGGTTCCCCCTAGAAGTGGAGTTAGGGCACAGTTGCATAGCAACGTCCCGTTCCACGGGAGGAACCTGAGTGTAACCCTTCTGCGCTCCCCCATCGAGGGTGGTGAGGGAGGAGGAGCCACTGGGCCGGTTTCGGGCAGTGAAAGGTGCCGTTCATGACCTAGTGAGCTCGTCATGCACCTGCGGAAAGAAAGGAACCGGGGTGGGGCGCTGAGAACCAGCACAGGCCACCCCGAGAAACCAATCGTCCAGCCTCGAGGGTTCCACACGAGACCGACTCTCTCAGCGGCCCGGGAAAGCATGGCCATCATTTCCAGATCCGTATCGGGCACAGCGGATCTTCCCGAAGGAGCCCCCTGCGCCGACACGTCATCTCCAGAAACTTCTGACCCTCCCTCCGATGCAGCGATGGACATCTGATCGTCAAGAGGAGCCCCGAAGGATACGGATGGTACACACCTCGTGGGTGGCCCACCGCGTTCCAACGGCAGCTCTACTGGCTGCGAAGTGCGGGAGGGGTGAGGGTTCCCCGGGGGTTGGTTCCCTGGGGGAAGCGCGCTCACCGTAATCCTCAGATCACCCGCGCTACTGCCTGAAGTAACCCTCTGTGGAGGATTAGGTCGAGGCAGAGGCACGGGGACTCCACCCCTTGCTAGATGGAGTCTCGAACGCAACTCCGAGATGGTCATGTTCCCGCAGTGAGAACATGAGTCATCCACCAGCGCTGCCTCAGCGTGCTGAACGCCCAAATACGAGATACAGCGCTTGTGACCATCCCTCGGTGACAGATAACCACCGCATCCAGAAACACACAGATAGAATGTCATCCTGAAAAGGACGCAAGCTCTATCTGTGTTGCTCTAATAGAAGGATGCTCTCCTTGGTGCTGAAGCACGCAGGGGGAGGGGTCGCGGCGACACAGTCAGGGGATAGTGCAGCCTGACGTGCACGCTCTCTCACACGAAGGCTCTCTCTTACCAGCCGTAAGAACGGCTTTTCAGCGCTCTCCACCTAGCGCACCGAACCAGCTGTGAGAACAGCCTTTGTGTTTGCTCAGAAAAGAGAAAAGAGAGATGATCAAAGAACCACACAACCCGCTGCAGTGCCGTCACACCAACACCGACTGAAGAGATCGCTTCCAAAAGGGCAGGCTTCTTTTCAGTCAGGACTGCGAAGTAGAGAGTGATATCAGGCTGAACCATCTACCACTCGGCTCCGAAGCAAAAAGCTAACTTGATGCAAACACCTGTGTCTCATTTATACCCGCGCTGCGTGGCATGAGCACCTGGTGCAATCATTGCATGCCAATGTGCATTGGCTCGTTTAATTTCACTCGAAGTAGATTGGCTCTCGCGTCGAGAGTGACCTACTGAATGGGAACTGTTGGCTCTCTCAAGCCAAATTAATGAAGTTCCAAGTGTCCAACCAAAGGGAACACCATGATCACCATAATCGTGAGTTCAAACTAAACATTTTAGGAAAATCAACATCAATTTATGCTGCTGATTTTGCCGTTGTAAATTGCTAAAATAGTGTAATAAAGGCAATTTGACCCTCTATTCTAAAGTGAAAGTTTTATCCTCATTAATTATGGCACTTATTGAGTGATATTTAAGTTTATTAACCAGAATAAGCCAATAATTAAGGCTAAACTGCCACTAATTCAGTACAAATAAAGATAATTTGACCCACTATTCTAAAGATGTTTTTAGGGTTAGGGTTTTTATTTACACTATTGGTTTGTTTAGCAGTTATTCTGCAACGTGATCTCACGAGAATGTGTATTTTTATGCTACATTCATCTAACACGAACGTCATTGACAGCACTAAACATTTCGCTCTGTTTGTGACTTCTTCTGCAAACTCGGTTCAATGGATCACGTTAAACAAAACTACACTTTAAAACCCTAACATGAATAACATTTCTGTAATCATGATTTAACCATTATTTATCATGTAATACTTATTTTGTGCGCCGTGGGACAAAATTGACTAGAAAGTACATCAAAACGCAACTTAAATTCACAAAAGACACCAATTTAATGTGTTCGCTGTAATCCACATCTTTAGAATCCATACGAGGAACTTCTTTACCCAGCGATCTTCATCTTTATCTTCAACAGCGACCACATTAAATTGGTGTCTTTTGTGAATTTAAGTTGCGTTTTGATGTACTTTCTAGTCAATTTTCTAGTCAGTGATATCAAACGCTCATTGGCTCTCGCCTGCTTCGTCACAGATTGCGACGTCGTGTTTTCGTGTTTGAATGAAAAACGCACGCCTTCAAATAGTGGCGTGAAGCTTAAATTCTGCTCTGTACCTCATACAAAACTATATCGCCAGAGAGCACTGCGACTGCAACACATCGTCATTCGGACGACTATTGGTACCGCTTTTGACATTTTCACAATAAAGAAATTGTGATTACACTTTTGTTAGTTATGTTTGTCTTTATAACCCTAGATACTTTTAAGAAATGGTTATGTGTAGGTTTAGAGGTTTGGGTGAGATTAGTGGCTCAAAATATCATTTTAATGCTATATTGTTACTAAAATTTTAATTTTCCCAAACATTTCTGCCCATTTAAGTTGATATTGTCATTTTTTATTCTCTGTAAAATGGTTATGTTTGGGTTTAAGGATATAACATATCTATAAAATGGTAAAAGGGAAATTGTACATCTTTTTTATTATATAAAATATATTTTAGGTTTTTTTTTTTTTTTTTTTTTTTTGCTGTAAAAGCATAATACGTTTGTTTAAATGTTGCCAATACGTTCATGTACCATTCACCATTTATCCAAACATACAAAAAGTATGTTTTGTGTCTGTAAAAGCTGCTTATTAACTTATATAACAAATAACTGCCATAATTGAGGATATAACTTTCACTTTAGAATAGAGGGTCAAAGTGCCTTTATTAGAACTGTATTAATGGTAGTTAGGCTTAATTATTAGCTTATTATGGTCAATAAACTTAAATATCACTCAATAAGTGCCATAATTCATGAGGATAAAACTTTCACTTTAGAATAGGGGGTCAAATTGCCTTTATTACACTATTTTAGCCATTTACACAGGCAAAATCAGCAGTAATTAAACATAATTACTAGCTTATTGTTCAGTTAACTTAACAGAATGGCACAGAAATATAATTACATCACTACACAAAAATAATATATGGCTTATTAAGTTGTAAATAATGGCTAGTATGCCCTTACTATAATGTTAAGTTAATCAATAATTACTAGTGTGTTTGTGCTTAACTAATGCTTAATTGTGAATAAATTAATTATTAATTAATGCTTAACTAATGCATTATTCTGGACCCTTAAAATAAAGTGTTAACGAAATATTTATAACGCTTTTGTTCTGGTCTGGTATTTTAGCGTCTGACGCTAGAGACTGCGGCCTTTAGCATCCTTGTTAGTGTGCCTACCTCCCATGCCAGCGACCCAGGTTTGAGTGCCACTTGGAGCGGGGCGGTTAGGACTGGAGGGGTTACAACAGCAGCTATTTGCAGTAATTGCTATTTACACAAGATGCTAAGTGTAAACAGCAGTATTTTCATTGCAAGTGTAAATAGTTGTTAGATGGTATTTATACTTCGTGCAATCTGTGCACCAGCCTAAGAAACAATTTACTCATTCAATTCAGTTTCTTATTGCTAACATTTCCTGAAACCTATCTAGGCTACATTTCTCAAAACTATAAACACAATTAAAACTACAAACTCAGTTGTACACTGTAAAATCTAATTAGCTAGATCAAGTAAAGTGTAGTCTAAGTAAAGTGAAACAGGAATAGTATGTTGTACTGACAAATGCTTAGTATGGTTCACTCAGAGCTGAGAGTACTTAATCATTTACTTTAGATTTACTTTTGACTTAGTATAGCTACCATTGTTGTGTTTTGATGCTGAATGTTGAAGTGTGTGTGTTTGACTCAAGCATGGACCACTGCAAGATATTGTTACAAATATAGAGGAATTATATTAACCCCATTAAAAGTTTCACAAGGTGTTTGACAAGTGTTAGCAATAAAATTGTAAACAATCATTATACAACGTGAAGGGAAGTTTTACATAGGTTGCTTCTAACAGGTAAAATAATTTCTGACTAAATGATTCACTTTAGTTAATTATTCCGTCAGAAGCTAGGTAAACTTTTAAAAACAACCTATTTATTACTTTTCTTCCTTTAAAACCAAAAAACTGTGATTTCTTGCTGCATCAATAGGAAGATAATTATAATAATATAAATGAAGTTCCAAGTACCCAACCAAAGGGAACACTGATCACCATAATGGTGAGTTCAAACAAAAACATTTTAGGAAAATCAAAATCAACTTTTCAAGTAAATCTATGATGTGATTTTTTATTATTTTTTTATTTTTCAGTTGTATTGACAATTCAACATTCAGAATGACTTTGAGAAATGAGTGAATGCAAGTGGAGAAAGATAACTGCAGAAGTGGAAGAAATTAGTCTATTAAGAATTGCCCACACTTTTTTTCCCCTGTCAAATTGGCACTCAAACCAATCAATAGGGACCAATGAATAGGAATATCACCAGAGTGACCAATGTACTTTAAGTGTAACTAAAGGAGCCAATGCACATTGGCATACAATGATTGCAGCAGCTGCTCTGCCTCACAGCACGGGTATAAATGCACTCGCTCTGCACTCTATGTGCGCTGCCCCCTTGCCTATTTCCTGTTGTAGGGGCAGGGGCCCCTCTAGCTGGGATTGCTTCTCACTGGGGAACCTAGTGTTTCATTCAGGGCTAGAGCTGAGGATCAGATGTCAATCACTGCATCAGAGAGAGGGCTGTTGTGAAATGAGGATGATGCCGAGTCCACTGTAATGGTGTGTGCTTATGCTGAATCAGATTCAGAGTTAACAGCCATGCTTTCCCGGCATCTTTCCCGGATGTGCATGAGAAACTTGGTAGTATGGAGCTATATTGGTGCCAAAAATATGGAATGCCAAAAGTGGCAAAAAAAACTTTTTCCTCTCTTTCCTGAACAGTGTCACAGCCAGTGATACTAAATTCTCAAAAAAAGAGCAGTTCCTATATCTCTGGGTTCCAAGGGGGCTCGGACAGCTGTGGACGGTCCAATGCCATACCACACTCATCCTCCTCCTTCGCGAACGGGCAGCAGTGGACAGTTCTGGTCTGTGGAACCAGGTAAGCACTGAACAGCACACTCAGACCCCGCCACTGGCCACCTCCAAGAGAGAGCAACCCCAGCCTGGTCACTGCGTTCCACCTCGCTGCCCCACTGCAGGTACGCCTGTGGTCCCTTTCGTCCCGCTTGCACAGTCTCTGCGAGCCTGTCTAGCGCTCCCCAGTCCGTCTCGCTGGCTCATTCGGACCATCAGGCTCGGCTACGTGATTCAGTTCGCCCGGCGTCCCCCCAAGTTCAGGGGTGTCCAGTTCACTTCAGTGAAGGTGTCGACACCCATGTCTTGTGAGCGGAGAGTGCAGTCCTAATGGCGAAGGACGCGATAGAGCCGGTCCCTCCAGCCGATATGAAGACAGGGTTTTACAGTCCGTACTTCATTGTACCCAAGAAAACCAGTGGGTGACGGCCAATCTTGGACCTGCAAGTTTTAATTCATAGCCTTCACAAGCTACAGTTCAAAAAGCTCACTCAAAAACACATTTTCGAATGCATCCGTCCCCGAGATTGCTTTGCAGCGATCGACCTGAAGGACGCATACTTTCATGTCTTGATTCTCTTGCGAAACAAGTTGTTTCTGCACTTTGCCTTCGAGGGACAAGCATATTAGTACAAAGTTCTACCCTTCAGGCTGTCCCTGTCTCCCTGTGTCTTTACGAAGGTCACGAGAGAACAGTGCGTTCGCATCCTCAACTATCTCGACAACAGCACAGTCAAGAAATCAGTTGTGCGAACACAGGGACCTGGTGCTCAGACACCTCAGCCAGTTGGGTCTTTGGGTCAACTAGGAAAAGAGAAAACTCGCCCCCATGCAGAGGATCTCTTTTCTCGGTATGGAGTTGGATTCGGTCAAACAGACCTCACAGAGATACGTGCTCAGTCGATGCTGAACTGCTTAAATATGTTCAAAGGCAGGATGCCGGTCCCACTGAAACTCCTTCGGAGGCTCCTGGGGCATATGGCAGTAACACCGTCCTGCTTCATATGAGACCCCTTCAGCATTTTGCTCCGATTCCTGAGATGGGCATGGAAGAGCAGCACTCACCGGGTGAGTATCACACTAGCCTGTCGCCAAACCTTCAGCCCACGGTCTGGGGAACCATGTACAACGGGCATGTGGTGTCAGGGGTTTGGACGGGCCCGCACCTGCATTGGCACATCGACTGCCTTGAGTTGCTAGCAGTATGTCTTGTACTGAGCCGCCTGAAAAAGCTGCTACAGGGCAATGATGTATTGGTCCATATAGACAACACTGCGAACACTACACTCCTGTTACATGTCGCAACTTGCCCGCCATCTCCTCCTCTGGAGTCAGAAGCATCTGAGGTTCCAGCCCTTGCTTTGATCTGTCCCGTCCGCGGTACGTGGACAGAACTCAAAGCTTCAGGACCTCAGAGCAACTCTTTGTCTGTTATGGTGGCCAGCAGAAAGGAAAGGCTGTCTCCAAACAGAGGATGGCCCACTGGATAGTAGGTGCCATCGCCTTGGCTTACCAAGCACAAGGCGTACCCTGCCCGCTCAGGTTGTGAGCTCACTCTACCAGGAGTGTTGCATCCTCCTGGGTGCTGACACTTGGTGCCTCGCTGACAGATATTTGTAGAGCGGCGGTCTGGACAACACCCAACACGTTCACTAGATTTTATAGCCTTTGTATAGACCCGGTATACTCCTGTGTTCTCACCTAAAATGGAAGCACCGAGAGGCTTATATTCTCTAGAGCAAATCGAGTTTTCCATCACCCTCTGTGCTGGACGTGGCAGAGTGTCTGGCACCAGGCCTATTTGTGCTGAATCCTTGAGAACCGGTATTAAGCTGGGTACCATATGAGTGACCCTGCGGGGATCCCAAATGTTTCTTCAATGGTTGCTCCTAAACAGAAGCCTGTGTCTTTTCCTTGGGAGAGCCCCCTTCTGGTAAGGCTAGAGCCACCCCTAAAACCTCCTTGTATCCTGGCCCTATGAGTTAGTCAGATATACTCCACATAACACCTTCGGGGTAGGGTGTGACTTCCACAGTGTTCCTTTTCCAGTGGAAAAGGTACGCTTTCCCAGTGTTATCCAATAGTCACTGATTGGGTAATGCGGAACAGCAGTGATGGACATTCTCTGTGTCAGCCCTGTCTCATCAGGTAAGAGAGTTCAGGAGGCTCACACAGGGCACTGGACGTGGACAGCAGTCATGGCGTTTTGGTAGGGATTCCTATTCATTGGTCTCCCGATGTGGCGCCAGAAGTGACCGACTGAATCGGAATGTCTTGGTTACGTATGTAACCCTCGTTCCCTGAAGGAGGGAACGGAGGCGTCACGTCCCGTCGCCATGACTGCTGTACCCCGCTTGGGTGCCGGGTGCCAGGTTACCGACTTGGCTCCTCAGCAAAAACCTGATACAATGCAAGCAACTGCTGCTCATTTATACCCGCACTGTGAGGCAGAGTAGCTGCTGCAATCATTGCATGCCAAATGTGCATTGGCTCGTTTAGTTACACTCGAAGTAGATTCCTATTTGTCGGCCTCCCGATGTGGCGTCTCTGTTCCCTCCTTCAGGGAACGAGGGTTACATATGTAACCGAGACGTTGTCTGAGTAAACAAGGTACAGTATGTGAATAGTACAGATTACTAGATTTTTACAATTAAGTTAAGACATTACAATAAGTAAAGTTAACTAAAAAGTTTTAGTTAGAATCACTGTTGTATTTTACAGTGCACAAACCCCAGACTTGAAAGATAAAACTCAAACATTCTCTTCAAAACTAAATTAAAGCTAATTATAGACTGTACTTTCAAATGACCCAAAATTCAGTTCATGTTCATTTGTATAGCAATTTGTTTACAATACATACTGTTTAAAAGGAACTTTACAGATACAATTTGCTGTAATTGTTCGCAGTTTAAAAAAATCAGATTTGCAGATTTTATTTTTTTATACAAATTACATTATGCTTTCTATGATGTTTGAATGGATTTTAGTGCCTAAGCAATTTAGATAAAAATGTAAATAATGCTCTGAATATTATTTCTGACATTGCAGAAAGTCAGCTCAGCAAAGATCACATAATGGAAGAGGTAATAAATAGCAGTGTTATTAAAATAAAATAAAATAAAAACACAAGACTTTTTTCTTTTTTATTTGTTTGAAAATATGCATTTAAAAGACGTGATGGTGCAAGAGAACGATCGCTACATCAATGAGCTGATGTTAAGTGCAGAGGAAGACATCCAAGAGGAGATGAATAGTATGCTCACAATTAATTTGAGCATACAAAGGCAGCAAAGAAGATTGTTCATAAAAAATATCTCATTAAGCTTGCAGGAGTGGCTACAGGGATACTGATTGGTGCTTTTATGGGAATTGGTGTCGCAGTGGGATCTGTCATGGCTTTACTGAAAGCCGCTAATTTGACAAAAGTATTCAAAGCAATAGCCACAACTGTAACTGCTGCGAGCACATTAGCAGATAAAGTAGCAGTGGCAGCAGCAGCAGGAGGAGCAGCAGGAGGAGCAGCAGCAACGGCCGGAGCTACGGCAGTAGCAGGGGCCACAGCAGAAGCAGTAGCGGTGGAGGCAGGGATAGTAACAGAAGCTGTTGGAGCTACAGCAGCAGCAGGAAAAGTAGCAGCAGAGGCAGGAGTTGCTGCAGGTGCCGGCATCGGAGCAGCAGCTGGTTCAGGAATCGCTGTAGGTGTCATATTATGAGCTGCTGCTCTCGTAGGAGCTGTTGAATGAGGAATCACTGGATACAAAGCAGCAGAAGAAGCCGATTCTGTGCTTGATACCATTAAGATGGCAGCTAAAGTACTATGAGAATGCAAAAGAGGTCATTAAAAAGGCAGAACAACTCCCTACTAATGTTTATAAAAAGCTTCAATAGAATTCCTTATTATGAATGAAATACAACAAACTGCTGTAGTAAATTCACTATTTTCATTAACATTCTATAGAGAATTCTACACTGTCACACACAGTGGCGCCTGCAGCTGTACTGCTGTATGCACCATGTACATTGGGCACTCCAACTAAAACATTCCCTTGCAAAAATTTGAGCCGTTATTATAGCTTACATTATATTTCCGTTGACTGAATCAACTATGCCAATAATTTTTAAGTTTTTTTTAAGTTGTTTTTTTTTTCTCTCCAGTGAATTGGCCAAGCATGTTTACAATCTAAAGTCTGAATCGATTTGCATTCGTTTGGACCTCTCTCTATAGGGGGAGATCTGTTATTGTTTTATGTGGGATTATTGTTTAGGCTGCATACTGTTTAATTTGAAAATCAATAGGGCAGTGCTAGATGTTTTGCTAGTTACACATGTACACTCACCTAAATGATTATTAGGAACACCTGTTCAATTTCTCATTAATGCAATTATCTAATCAACCAATCACATGGCAGTTGCTTCAATGCATTTAGGGGTGTGGTCCTGGTCAAGACAATCTCCTAAACTCCAAACTGAATGTCAGAATGGGAAAGAAAGGTGATTTAAGCAATTTTGAGTGTGGCATGGTTGTTGGTGCCAGACGGGCCGGTCTAGAGTTCTAGAGTTTACAAAGAATGGTGTGAAAAGGGAAAAACATCCAGTATGCGGCAGTCCTGTGGGCGAAAATGCCTTGTGGATGCTAGAGGTCAGAGGAGAATGGGTCGACTGATTCAAGCTGATAGAAGAGCAACTTTGACTGAAATAACCACTCGTTACAACCGAGGTATGCAGCATTTGTGAAGCCACAACACGCACAACCTTGTGGCGGATGGGCTACAACAGCAGAAGACCCCACCGGGTACCACTCATCTCCACTACAAATAGGAAAAAGAGGCTACAATTTGCACAAGCTCACCAAATTTGGACAGTTGAAGACTGGAAAAATGTTGCCTGGTCTGTTGAGTCTCAATTTCTGTTGAGACATTCAGATGGTAGAGTCAGAATTTGGAGTAAACAGAATGAGAACATGGATCCATCATGCCTTGTTACCACTGTGCAGGCTGGTGGTGGTGGTGTAATGGTGTGGGGGATGTTTTCTTGGCATACTTTAGGCCCCTTAGTGCCAATTGGGCATTGTTTAAATGCCACGGCCTACCTGAGCATTGTTTCTGACCATGTACATCCCTTTATGACCACCATGTACCCATGTACCCATCCTCTGATGGCTACTTCTTGAACATGAGAATCACTTCACTGTACTAAAATGGCCCCCACAGTCACCAGATCTCAACCCAATAGAGCATCTTTGGGATGTGGTGGAACGGGAGCTTCGTGCCCTGGATGTGCATCCCACAAATCTCCATCAACTGCAAGATGCTATCCTATCAATATGGGCCAACATTTCTAAAGAATGCTTTCAGCACCTTGTTGAATCAATGCCAGATAGAATTAAGGCAGTTCTGAAGGCGAAAGGGGGTCAAACACAGTATTAGTATGGTGTTCCTAATAATCCTTTAGGTGAGTGTATATATGTGCTTTTAGTGGATTTAAGTTGTTTGTTAAATTGGTTTCTTCAAATTATTTGAACATTTTGAACTCAAAGTGGTCTAAAAGTGTAACCTCACAGTGCACTCACTGTGTACTCATACTATGGTCAAAATGTGAGGTCACCCCAGCTAGAAATGTTATTGTTCTAAGAATGTTCTGAGAATATTATGTTATGTTCTTGTAATGTTTTCAGTAGCTAGTTTTATTTTTGTTACAAGAATGTTCTCCTAAAAGTTAGGATAACACTCTCTAAAAACATTCTAAACATGTTTAGTGATAAGATTTATAGATTATCCCCAAACATTCTTATAAAGTTTTAGCGGGGAGGGTCCCAGCAGGCACTGGACTCCAACGTCATTCAGATGGCAAATTTAGGTTTAAAGTGAAAATTGGGTTTAAGTCAAGCTCCGTCGCCATCAAACAACTCCAAAAACAGCATTAGCTTACTTTATTTCTGGCATATGTGTACAGAAGGTCTTACTGAGATTAAAAGAGGTTTAGATGTTGAAGTTTATTTGAAAGTAATAGTGTTTGTTTTATTTGGGCTCTTTGGCCTTGACTTATTAATGTTAGTTTTTCTCTGGATGTTGTAACTGTTTGATATGGCAAGAATAACAAGAAAAGTTGTGATCAAGTATATTGGCTACTTGTTGATAAAGATATTATCATGATGTAGTGGTCTGACTTCAAGCTGTGACTTCATGTCTAATATCTGGTACCAGTTTTACATCATCATCCTGGGATTCTACAGCATGAGATCAAGCAGCAATTTTATCAGAAAATCTGGAGGGTTCAATAAAAACAAAAACTGTGTACAATAAGTTTAAAATCCCTTCAACAAGACACATACAAACTTCAAGAATCAGCGTATGAATCTCAATAACGGTGACATGCTGCAATGCATTCTGGGTGCATCTTACAAAACTTGTCAGTTGCTCCCAGAATGCATTGCGGCATGAAGCTGAGATTCATATGCCGATACTTGATGTTGGAGTGAGTAGTTCAAAAGGTGTTTTCTTCAATTTACAAAAATGTTCTTATTAAAACACTGTTATATATCATGCTGTAGAAACATTACTATAATCGGTAATGTGAAATTAATGACATGTGATGGTCTAGATGAGATCAGCTGATAAAAACACTACATGATGGTTATATCTTATATATATATATATATATATATATATATATATATATATATATATATATATATATCACTGGAAAACAATTCAGCAATTATTACAATTGTTTATATAACATGTACCTTCCGCAAAAACAGTGAGGGAGAAAAGCAGTGACAGTTGCACGTCATATTAAGGAAAAGGCAGAATTCAATTGATGTTGCTCCCATCAAGATTATAATGTTGAAATTCCATCAGAATCATCATTTTGGTTGAGGTTGAAATTTCAATGCTAAATAATATTGGATCAATGTTGATAATTCCATGCTTTTCAGTGTTGAAAAGACAAACATTGAATCAATGTTGATTTTTAGTCAGCTTAATTCTCCACTGGTGAGGCTTACTGTCAATCTATCTGTCCCTTCGTTCAACATGTTAAAGCAAATCCAAATCAATTAGGTGCATTTCTGTGAAATGTGAGCACATTCATTATCCTCAAAGGATACGACGAGTCCGCCAACGAGTGTGTGGATTAACAAAGAACTCCTACCATAAATTGAACTCAAGGGGATGAACCAGTTGATTATTATTATTAATATTAATGTTTTAATTATTGTTTTAACCACCAATCCTTTAGTGTTTTCGGCTAGCTACAGAACATGCTGTGAGATATATAATGACAGTCACAGAGTCTTTAATTCTTGTGGTTCCCTTACCTATCGAATGCGAACTCAAACTAGACAAGTTATTCTGTATGTTAAATATGCATACTGCTGAAAAATTTCTAAAAATATAAATTAATGCCTTCAGTTAAATGGCTATAACCCATTTATCCTCAGAAACTACACATATAGTGTAAATGTATTGGTTTTTCTTTTGTAGGTTAACAAACAAAGCAGGGCCTTCAGTTCATCACCCCTAACGTTTGAAAGAAAGACTTTTGATGGGACTGACAGAAAGGTCAGACAGTGGACATATGGACAAAAAGATGAAAACAAGCAGAACAAAGTCATACTGATGGTGGGAGAAACCGGCTCTGGGAAAACCACCATCATCAACACCATGATCAACCACTTACTGGGAGTGAAGTTTGAGGATCAAGAGTGATATGAAATCACAGAAGAAGAAAAACCTGAAGATCAATCACAATCCCAGACACGTGAGATCACTGTTTATGAGGTGTTTGTTGAAGAAAACCCAACATCTCTGACCATCATTGACACTCCAGGATACGGAGACACTGAAGGATACGAGAAAGATGGAGAGATCTGAGAGTATCTGAGCAGATTATTTTCAGATGAGGATGGGATTGATTATATTGATGCAGTGTGTTTTGTGATGAAGGCGTCTCAGAATCGTCTCTCTGACAAAGAGAAAATCCTGCAGGACCTACTACTACAGCGCATGTGTTTACTACCTATTGTCTTTTATAATAGCTTTTGTTGTTGATTTAAATATAATTGTTCAATAAATATTATTTTATATAAATATGCCGTATTTGGTATTGAGAAAGTGTCCGTCAGTGATTGAGTGTAGTAAGAGTAATTTCGACTTCAGTGAGAGTTACATTATTACACCGCTGGATGGCGGCAAAGACTGTCTTTATGGGTGAATAGTTGTAAAGAAGGAAGTTGTTTTACCGTATTTGGAAATCTTTTAAAAGGACAATGATATCACTTTCCTCAGCGGACATTCAAACTGATTTTTTATAATGGATATTGTGGACATCGACCTGAAGAATGAATGCTATATCAGATGCAGGTAATACACACGTTCAGTCGATCTCTCTCATAATACTGTACTCTACATAATACAATAATCGATAAAATAATTGCCCATATCGGACTAGATTTGAGCTCGCTGATTGGCTACGGTTTATGTCGAACATAAATAAGCAATTGGATAAGCTGCTACACAGACCCGGCCTCCCATTTCTCCAGCGCCCCAGAGCTGATGAGACGTGCTGACAGGTGTAGAAAAAGCAGCCAGCCACCCCTGATTATCAGTTCTTATAACTGTACATTAAAAAATCATTAAAAAAGAACTTTCGATTAGTGGAGAAGAAATATATCAACTTGTTTACTGAACTGGTTGTATAACAGCAGTTGCTTTTGTTCTGAATATCAGCTGTCCTGATATATGTGTATAGTCCAGTGGCATGATAGTGAGTGATATTGCTTAACTGTTGTAAACTATTAACCAACAGCTGCAATATATGAAATTATTCAACCCTCACCTGGCCACCTCTCTTGCCATAATCGAATCAACTGAAAAACAAAGCAAATTCAGTGGATATGTGTCAGAGATCAGAATCCATCTGAATCCATCTGAATTATTCCCAGAGTCGATGGTGGAGAAAATGCAAGTAGAAACCCACAGACTGTCTCAAGCTGAACGCAACCATCGTCGAGAACTAAAGTTATGCCAGTACTGTGGGAGTGAGGGTCACTTTCTCCGGACATGCCCGTCTCGTCCTCCTTGGTTACTGGTGAGTTCAGTCTTCAACCAACCCTCGGTATCAGCACCGTTAACGATACCATTGATTTTAAAATCCCAAGATTTCCGCATTCCAGTCGCTGCCATCATGGACTCCGGGTCGGCAGGCGATTTCATATCCGGAGATCCGCTTATCCGACATCAACCTACCATAAATTGGAAATCTGGTAAAATTCTGAACTGGGGTTGCAACTGCCTGTCAGCTGATGTCGTCGCCCTCTCTGCCCAGCCGACAGACAAACAGCCCGAACCTGTCTCAGTGAGTTCCACTTCCATTGAAAGCCCTAAAGAAAACCTGTCAGTGACCATTCCTCCGTGCTACACTTCGTTTGCAGATGTGTTCAATCCTGTTGCAGCCTCCAATCTCCCGCCACACCGACCTTGGGATTGTGCTATCAATTTGGTTCCGGGTGAACCCATTCCCAAGGGTCGGATCTATTCCTTATCCATTCCTGAACAAGCTGCCATGCAAAAATACGTCGAAGAAGCTCTGCAACAAGGATACATTAGGCCTTCCACCTCTCCAGCGGCTGCCAGCTTCTTCTTTGTTCCAAAGAAAGATGGAGGCTTGCGGCCCTGTATAGATTATAGGGCACTCAATAAACTCACGGTAAAATTCAGCTATCCACTCCCACTTGTCCCATCCGCCCTCGAACAACTCCAAAATTTTCACCAAGCTTGACTTAAGGAGTGCATACAATTTGATCCGGATTAGGGAAGGGGATGAGTGGAAGACAGCATTCATCACCCCCGCAGGGCATTACGAATACCTCGTGATGCCGTATGGGTTAGTAAATGCCCCTTCTGTATTTCAAAGTTTTATGGACGAGGTGCTCCGTGATTTCCTGAATCACTTTGTTCTAGTTTACATTGACGACATTCTCATCTTCTCCAAAGATCCAGCTGAACATCAGCATCACGTCTCCTTGGTCCTCCAACGGCTCCGAGAGTTTTCCTTGTTTTTAAAGGCAGAGAAATGCAAGTTCCACCCAACCGCAGTCGAATTCCTGGGTTACCATCTCAGCGAGAGAGGAGTTGAGATGGATGATCGCAAGATCAAAGCCCTCACCTCCTGGCCCACTCCCAAGGCGATAAAAGAGTTACAGAGATTCCTGGGCTTCGCCAATTTTTATCGGCGGTTCATAGACCGGTAAGCATGTTAACAGCGCCATTGACATCCCTCCTGAAGGGAAAACCTAAAACCCTTAACTGGAGCCCTGACGTGGAGCATGCTTTCCAGACCCTCAAAACCGCCTTTACCACTGCTCCACTGCTCCATCACCCAGATCCGGAGAAGGAGTTCATAGTTGAGGTGGATGCGTCAACTACGGGAGTGGGGGCCATCCTGTCACAATACTCAACACACTCCTCCAAACCTATGCCCTGTGCGTTCTTTTCAAAGAAGTTATCCACCGCTGAAAGTAACTACGACATCGGCAAACGAGAACTCCTAGCCGTTAAACTCGCCCTGGAGAAATGGAGGCACTGGTGGCCGAACATGTACCATGACATCAAGGCGTTCATCCAGGGATGCACGCTCTGTGCCATGACCAAGATCCCTCGACACCTGCCTACCGGGAAACTACTACCATTACCTGTCCCGCATCATCCCTGGTTCCATATTGGGGTCGATTATGTCACAGATCTTCCAGTATCTGACGGCCACACATGCATTCTTGTAGCCATTGACCGATTCTCCAAAGCGTGCAAGCTAATTCCTCTAAAGAACCTGCCTACAGCCTTTGACAGCGCAGAGTTACTGCTGGAGCATGTATTTCGCAATTTCGGTATTCCTGACGATATCGTGTCTGACAGAGGGCCCCAGTTCATCTCCCGAGTATGGCGAGCATTTTTCTCCCTCCTGAATGTAACAGTAAGCTTAACCTCAGGTTGCCACCCACAAACAAATGGCCAAACTGAACGAAAGATCCAGGATGTCAGTCGGTTCCTTCGCACATTCTGCCACTCCAACCAGAACCTTTGGAGCCGATATCTGATCTGGGCAGAGTATGCCCAAAACTCCCTCCGGCAGGCATCCACGAATCTAACACCATTTCAATGTGTTCTGGGATACAAACCCCCATTATTCCCCTGGTCCGGTGAGCCGTCAGCAGTACCCGCAGTCAATGCCTGGTTCCAAAACAGTGAGAGAGTCTGGAATCAGGCACACCATCATCTTCAGCAAGCAGTAAATCGTCAGCGACGCTTTGCAGATACTCACCGCCGCCAGACGCCCAACTACCAACCTGGGCAACTGGTATGGCTCTCCACCCGAGACATCCGTTTATGGCAACCCTGTCGCAAGTTGAGCCCAAAGTACATCGGTCCATTCCCCATCAAGAGACAAATCAACCCAGTCACTTACCAACTTCGACTCCCTGCTCAGTATCGGATACATCCCACCTTTCATGTCTCTCTTCTGAAACCCCATCACTTACCTGTACCTGTTCCTTCTGCAGACCCGGGCCCTGACGACACTCCCCCGATACCGCCCATGGAAGCTGAGTCCATCTACACCGTGAAGGAGATACTGGACTCCCGATGTCGGGGTAGTCGACTCGAGTACCTGGTGGACTGGGAGGGTTATGGACCAGAAGAGAGGTGTTGGGTACCTCGCAATGATATCCTCGATCCCAATCTGCTCACCGAGTTTCATGATCAACATCCTGGGAAACCTGCACCACGACCTCGAGGTAGACCCCCACGATGTCGGGGTCCAAGGTCCGCTGGCGTGGACTCTGGGGGGGGGGGGGGGGTAATGTCAGAGATCAGTCAAGCTCGGTCCCAGCCACTATTTAACGATCACTCTCGCCAGAATACTAATCACTCACACCTGCTTCCCATCAACAACCTCATCACCAGGCACAATAAAACACTCACCACAACCTCAGTTCAATGTCAAACCTCCAACAGGAACAGACCATATCCCGATGTCTCCTGACCCTCTGATACACCCAAAGATCCCAAGACGTAACGTATACTCACCTGTGTTTGACTAACCTCTGTGTCACTGCCCTACTGTCTCCAGGATACCTGTTTGCTTCCCATCGCCTGTGATCCCGTGCTCTCCAGAGCTTCCAGTGTTTCCCTCGAGCTTCCCTGATATCGACCACCTCTGAAGGAGAAAGGACAAGTATTAATGAACTGTGACTGCTTGGCATACACATACCTGAAGCGATTGTACTCACCTGTGAATAGCCCAGCACCGAGTGATCTTCAAAGAATCTGCACCAGTATTCCTTGAATACTCACTTTGCACTCTTAGTATCTTAATAAACACTGTGTTTGGATTCACTTACCTCTGCCTCCTTGCACATATCCTGACAGTATGCTTAAGAGTAAGGTAAGCCAGTTTCTTTTCTTTATTACAAAGCATATTACTTATGGTAAGCGGCCATGCATGCATTATTATTTTCATGCTTGTCGTAATCATCATTTAGTTTAAACGTGTTTTTACCCTTTTGTTTTTGTATTGCTCTGAAGGTAAATACTTCTTATAAAAACAATATTCATGCTGCTGCATCATGTATATATCTGTATATATCTGTCTGTCAGTGATGGACCACCTCAAATCAATGTCCGACACTTGAGGAGGATAGACTTTCATCAATGTACATATACACTCACCTAAAGGATTATTAGGAACACCATACTAATACTGTGTTTGACCCCCTTTCGCCTTCAGAACTGCCTTAATTGTACGTGGCATTGATTTAACAAGGTGCTGAAAGCATTCTTTAGAAATGTTGGCCCATATTGATAGGATAGCATCTTGCAGTTGATGGAGATTTGTGGGATGCACATCCAGGGCACGAAGCTCCCGTTCCACCACATCCCAAAGATGCTCTATTGGGTTGACATCTGGTGACTGTGGGGGCCATTTTAGTACAGTGAACTCATTGTCATGTTCAAGAAACTAATTTGAAATGATTCGAGCTTTGTGACATGGTGCATTATCCTGCTGGAAGTAGCCATCAGAGGATGGGTACATGGTGGTCATAAAGGGATGGACAGAAGCAATGGTCAGAAACAATGCTCAGGTAGGCCGTGGCCGTGGCATTTAAACGATGCCCAATTGGCACTAAGGGGCCTAAAGTGTGCCAAGAAAACATCCCCCACACCATTACACCACCACCACCAGCCTGCACAGTGGTAACAAGGCATGATGGATCCATGTTCTCATTCTGTTTACGCCAAATTCTGACTCTACCATCTGAATGTCTCAACAGAAATCGAGACTCATCAGACCAGGCAACATTTTTCCAGTCTTCAACTGTCCAATTTTAGTGAGCTCGTGCAAATTGTAGCCTCTTTTTCCTATTTGTAGTGGAGATGAGTGGTACCCGGTGGGGTCTTCTGCTGTTGTAGCTCATCCGCCTCAAGGTTGTGCGTGTTGTGGCTTCACAAATGCTTTGCTGCATACCTCGGTTGTAACGAGTGGTTATTTCAGTCAAAGTTGCTCTTCTATCAGCTTGAATTAGTCGGCCCATTCTCCTCTGACCTCTAGCATCAACAAGGCATTTTCGCCCACAGGACTGCCGCATACTGGATGTTTTTCCCTTTTCACACCATTCTTTGTAAACTCTAGAAATGGTTGTGCGTGAAAATCCCAGTAACTGAGCAGATTGTGAAATATTCAGACCGGCCCGTCTGGCACCAACAACCATGCCATGCTCAAAATTGCTTAAATCACCTTTCTTTCCCATTCTGACATTCAGTTTGGAGTTCAGGAGATTGTCTTGACCAGGACCACACCCCTAAATGCATTGAAGCAACTGCCATGTGATTGGTTGATTAGATAATTGGATTAATGAGAAATTGAACAGGTGTGCCTAATAATCCTTTAGGTGAGTGTATATTCAGATGACAAAATTATATTGCACTTATTGTTATTTTTATTACATTTTGCTATTTTGTCTACATAACACATGTTTGCAAAAGACAGAATAATTTTTTTCTAAATTTCATTAACAAGGTATTACAAATTAAGTATGATAAATTTTTTACATTTTTAATTAATTTTGTGATACCTTGTTAATAAATTAATAAGGCTCAACCAATGTTATTTAATTATGCATATATTCGATTGATTAAGAGGCAGTAAAACGTTTTCCTTCAGATGCATCTCCACCGCAAACACTCTGAGGGCGGCAGAGCTTCAGATCACAATATTAACCCTCTATTGAACTGTGAGTCTGTAAATTAAAAACATTTTGAAGTTATACACTTTTGACAACATTTATAATAAGCAAATAAACCTCAGAAATCACAGTTTCATGTCACAAATAATATAATTGAATTTCAAAATATAGACATATTTACATTGTCAGTTATTCATTATTATAATCTTTGGAAATGTTTAATAATACAGGTGATGGGAGTCGACTAGAGGAGACATTTAAATGGTAAGCATTTACTTTTTTTAAACTTCCACTTTATGTAGGGCTGGGCGGTATGATGATATACAGTATATCATTACCACGCTATAAAATGTCTATCGTTAGAGATTTTGTTATAAGTGTGTATTGTGTATATATATATTAACTAGTGCCATGATGAATTTAATAAAAATCTAATTACAATTAAACATCCACCGATGGCACTCCCTCCCTAAAGAAAAGTTTGTCTACTTCTACTACTACGTTATATTCTCATCATTTATATTCTCAAACCCTTTAGATTACAAAACATAAAACAATTTAAATATTAGTATAAACAGTAAATTAAAGACAATAATACAATATAGAAGGAAATAAATCAATAAATAATTCACATCACACTGTAAAATCCAACAGTGATTTCACTTTATGTATTAACTTAATTGTAAAAATCTAGTAATCTGTACTATTCACATAAACCCAAAACTCAGAAAACCCAAGTTAAGATTAGTTGATTGGTTTGAGTGTCATTTTGTCAAGAAAAAAAGAATGAAAGAAAAACAAATCACCATTATGGAGATCAGTGTTCCCTTTGGTTGGGCTCTTGGAACATTCATATTATAGTAATTCTCTTCCTATTGATGCAGTAAGAAATCACAGTTATTTGCTTTCAAAGGAAGATTAGTAATAAATAGGTTGCTTTTTAAAGTTGACTTAGCTTCTGACTGAGTAATTAACTATAGTTAATGATTTAGTCAGAAATTAGATTACCTTTTAAAAACAATCTATAATATTTTCCTTTATGTCATATAATGATCGTTTACAATTTTATTGCTAACACTTATGTCATAAACATTTTTGCATCTTGCTTGAGTCACACACAGACTCACAGACTGGTTTTTTAAGCCAATTGGTTTGCATGTTTTTTTAAAAGTAAGTCTAACTAAATAGATTTTACAGTGTAGTTACACATGCACTGAAAGCTGTCTCTCAGAAGACGAGCAAGAATTTGGGACGTGTGCGATGTTAAAAAGTGTTATTAAGCACAATAAGCAGCGAAAAAGAACTCAATGCAGTGCACACGCTTATGGTATGTGTCAGTCAGTGCATGCACTGCATTGAGCTTGCGGTGTAGTGACAAATTGGGTCCCCCCAAAATCAGGTCTCCTTTAGGGCCCCAAGCAATCCCATTGGTTCAAATTGCTTTTAATAGATACTCCTACGATTCCTACAAAATAATGTTATGATAAATTATAACTACGTTATAATGACCATTGATGTCTGTATTAGTTAGCTGATATACCAGCATAGCATAAAGATAAGCGATCAGCCTGATAGTATTTTAAATGAATTTAATCCATATATACATAAGATAATCATTAGCTGACAGTTTTGGGAAGAGCCGATTTTGAGGGAGGACCCGATATGTCATAACAGTGGCACAGAAATCCGCGTCTCTCAGCATGTGATCATGAATTCAGTTCTTATTGTGCTTGAATGGTCGAATACACACAATGATGTCAAAATGTACATTGTGTGGAGTATTCATGTAAACTCAGCTGGTTATGTCTTAAGTGAAAGTAAACAGTTGGGTGTAGACCGGATGTGTATCAGTGTAATGGATCCGTGCGTTTGGTCTTAAAGTGACAGCAGCCTAATACTAATTCTAACTACATGTTAAATGAACTAAATTATTTGTTATATTTGTCCTATTGTTTGTAATTTGCTTCTTTTTTCTTATTTTTTTATAACAGAAATTAGATAAAATAACACAAAATAATTATATTCTAGTATATATCGTTATTGTGAAATAAAATTTCTCATATCGTGAAATAAATATTTGGTCATATCGCTCACACCGAATGTAACACAGTAAATTCCCCGGTGTTGAATTAACACCGCTCTGTGTTCATATGGGAACCACCAGCAGGATGTTAAAGTAACACTGAAGCAGTGTTAGAGTTAATTACACACTTAAGTGATTCACTGAGTGATGGTTGTTTGATTATTGAAGACACCTGATGATAATGAGCAGAATCACTGAAGGAAAGAGAAACACAAGAACTACAACTGACTTCAGCCACAGCTTTAGATGAAATGTAACGGACAGTCCACTGGAGGCAAGCTTTGATGAACCCAAGTGCAGTTTTATTAAATCCAAAACATGAACAGAAATCCAATAATCCCAAGTGAGAGAACAGAACCAACGACTTGACGAACAGACTTGACCATGAACAGACTTGACTACAAAACTCACCAACAGCAGGTTACATAAACTAACAAACAAACAATTCTCGAGCATGAGGGTTTAAAAGCGGGACAAGACAGTGAACGTGGCAAACTAGAACATGAAATGTGAACATGGCAGTGAACAAAAACTAACATGAAACATGAACAAAACCCCAAACACACTGTGACATGAAATCCACCTAAAAGACATTAAATCTCTCTTATTACAAACCAGACTGACTTTATTTCTATCAGACCTCCACAGTTCTTTTTGAGAATTTACAAAGGTTTAGATGTTGATGATTTATTGAAAATGTTTGGTCACCATTATGGTGATCAGTGTTAGATTTAGTTGGGCAGTTTGACTCCAAAATCACCAAAATGTATTTAAAAATTTAAATTTAGGATGATGGTGAAAATCTACTAACAACAAATAACCAGTTTTTGTTAGACATGAGTTTAGTCAATCACTTTTCTTTATGATGATAACCATATCATCTGATTATTTTTGTGTATGGTTTCTTTTGTAACAAATCATGTTTTGTTAACACCGTTACAAAACACTGTTTACTGACGTAAAAACAAAGAGTCAAACTACACAACTAAAGGAAACACTGATCTCTATAACGGTTACCAAACATGTTCAATAAATCATCAACATCTAAACCTGTTAATTCTCAAAAGAACTGAAGACGTCTGACATAAATAAAGTCAGTCTGGTTTGTAATAAGAGAGATTTAATGTGTTTTCAGTTGATTTCATCTAAAGCTGTGGTGTCATCAGGTGTCCTCAATAATCAAACAACCATCACTCAATGAATCACTTAAGTAAGTAATTAACTCTAACACTGCTTCAGTGTTACTTTAACATCCTGCTGGTGGTTCCCATATGAGCACAGAGCGGTGTTAATTCAACACTGGGGAATTTACTGTGAATGTACAGTATGTTTGTTTATTTTTAGTGATAGCTTGACAAATATTAATTTTAGTTGTTATGATGTAGTCACACAGTGCACTTTAATAGAACGCGTTCTCTCTGTGGTAATGCCGGTGTTATGGATCAAATGGGGATCATGTTAACTGGGGACATGCGCATACATGCAAATAATTTTACCTGGCTTTCCAGCAGATGTTAGACAACAACAGAAGAATATATTTAAAAACCCATGCCTCCCCACAAACTACACCCATGCTTAAACTGTGTGAAATACATGAGAAGAGTCACAGAGAGAACATCACTGTTTATTAATAATAGTCCACTAACATTTAAAAACAATGTGACATTTTTTTTTAATTGTATGAAAATCACATTCAACAAATCTGTCACGACATCTGCTGGGAATCTAGGTAAAATGATTTGCATGTCCCAAGTTAACACAATCCCCAGCTGATCCATAACACTGGCAATCTATAAAGTGCACTAAACAACATTTTAACTACTTTTTAATATTCCAGGAAACTTCAAATCTTTGATGACTTGAGAACAAACATAAACGGATTGAACTTAGATTTTGACAGAAATCATCAGAAACTCACTGGTCAAATAAAGGAACTCAATATCATCACTGATGAACTTGAATCCATGCACAAGAACACTACAGTGGGCAGTTTGACAGGAGCAACAATCGGAGCAGCAGGAGGAATCACAGCACTCGTGGGTCTGGCTTTGGCCCCGTTCACATTTGGTGCTTCTTTAGCTCTCACTGCTGCTGGAGTAGCTGGAGGAGTAACAGGTGCAGCATCTAACATCACTAACATGGTCAAGCAGAAAAACCTGCGTGAGACTATTGAGAAGATCACCAGTGATTTTATGAAGATAATCAATGCAATGACTGATAATCTGAGTACAATTAATAACAGCACAGAAGACATACATCAGCTGTTGCAGCAGGAGATGAATTATATACCAGCAAGGATGATAGTAAAGGATGATGGTGTGGATAAAGTGAGAGGGGTTTTAGCCTTTACTGGACTTCCTAAAGCTGAAACGCATCAAAAGAGTCAAGAGGCTAAACTGTTTGGCAAAGCTGTTGGTTGGTCTAAAGAAGCTTTCAAAGGCTTCCAGGTTTGTTCAGACACTGTCAAAAAAGTTCGCTCATCAACAGAGATTAGCAAAACTGCTCGTTTGTCTTCAGATGCTGCCAAAACTGCTCGTTTGTCTTCAGATGCTGCTAAAACTGCTCGTTTGTCTTCAGATGCTGCCAAAACTGTTCGTTTGTCTTCAGATGCTGCTAAAACTGCTCGTTTGTCTTCAGATGCTGCCAAAACTGCTCGTTTGTCTTCAGATGCTGCCAAAACTGCTCGTTTGTCTTCAGATGCTGCCAAAACTGCTCGTTTGTCTTCAGATGCTGCCAAAACTGCTCGTTTGTCTTCAGATGCTGCCAAAACTGCTCGTTTGTCTTCAGATGCTGCCAAAACTGCTCGTTTGTCTTCAGATGCTGCTAAAACTGCTCGTTTGTCTTCAGATGCTGCCAAAACTGCTCGTTTGTCTTCAGATGCTGCCAAAACTGCTCGTTTGTCTTCAGATGCTGCCAAAACTGTTCGTTTGTCTTCAGATGCTGCTAAAACTGCTCGTTTGTCTTCAGATGCTGCCAAAACTGCTCGTTTGTCTTCAGATGCTGCCAAAACTGTTCGTTTGTCTTCAGATGCTGCCAAAACTGTCCGTGTGTCTGCGCAGGCTGCAAAACCTGCCCGTTCGGCATTGGCTGTCAGTGGTGTGATCTCAGCTCTGTTTGTTGTTCTTGATGTTGTTTGCATTATTCTAGATTCAATAGAGATCTCTGAAATCAATCAATCAGCAGACAACAGAAAAGAAAAAAATATAAAATCAGAAACCTTGAAATTTATCCATCAGATGAGAGAAACAGCGGCTCAATTTCAGAAGATTCTACATGAAATTAAAGATGATAGAGACATTGCTTACAAAGAGTTTGAGAAAGAGTTGAAAAATGGCACTTCTTTCCTGGCCAGGCGAAATCGCAGAAGAAACCGTAATGTTTTATTTTTAAAGAGCATTGTTTTGATCAGCATTGTTCTGGCTTTGCTTGTTCTTTGTTTCTTTGGAGTAACTCTTCACAAATAAACCACGTAATCTGGGATTTGGATTTTGTTTAACTACATGTGAAAATATGCAGGTTTCCATTTTAGTTGCTGTTTTTTGTTATACATGTTACCATAGTGTAATGTAATGTAATGCAGCAACCTGCACTGTGAAGAGAACTATCATGAGTTTGACTGTACATCTGGCTTCAATATAAGTAACAAAAAATATTATAAAGATGAAAACAAGGAGTGAACAAAATATTTTGTTAAGCAAAAAATTAAATAAAAAACATTGAAACTACACAGTCTTGAGTCTCTTCACTTCTCTGGGTCAAAGGAGGATGGCAGACGCTCTTCGCTCTTACCAATGCTCTCGTCCGTCTCATTCTGTCTCTTCTGCAGCTCTTTTAGTCAGTTTAGATTTAGCGTATCACAGGTCCAGGTTCTTCAAGGTACTCATGGTATTTTTCGATGTAGGGAGTTCCCTCTGTGTTGCACATGGATTGCACTTGACTATAATGTTCTTGTCCTTTTCTCTGACAAACTGAAAATAATGGGAGTATTTCCATCTCACAAATGTAGAATATGTCTCTGCACTCATCTCAACCATTAAATTCCAACAACAGGAAATAGACATACAATTTTACACGGTGGCTTGTTTTGTGGTGATGGTAAATTCTTTAAAAAAACTAACATCACTTTGTAATACATTACTCCCAACACTCATTAAACATTAATATAAACACTTTTACAAAGACACAATCTGAATTAAAAAGCCAAGAGTCATCAACTAATAAAGCAAATATACTGATCACCATAATGGTGACCAGACATTTTCAATAAATCATCAACATCTAGACCTCTGTTAATTCTCAAAAAGAACTGTAGACATCTGACAGAAATAAAGTCAGTCTGGTTTGTAATAAGAGAGATTTAATGTCTTTTCAGTTGATTTAATCTAAAGCTGTGGCTGAAGTCAGTTGTCTCAGGTGTCTTCAATAATCAAACAATCATCACTCAATGAATCACTTAAGTGTCTAATTAACTCTAACACTGCTTCAGTGTTACTTTAACGTCCTGCTGGTGGTTCCCATATGAACACAGAGCAGTGTTAATTAATTTTTTTTGCATTGTTGTTATAACAGTGCGGTTAGCACCAGAGTTAAGTCCCAAGAGGGTATAGAGGGAGGGCGAGGCGGATTTAGTCTCCTCGCCCCCCTCAGGAACCTGACGATCAGATCGTGCTTCTCTAGAGACTTACCATCTACCATGTCATGATTAGCAGCGATAGCAGCAACATAAACTTTGAGGGTGGAGGGAGACAGCCTTCGCTCCAACCCATCTCGTAGGAAGGAAAGCACAGAACTGATCGAACATCTCCGGGGGTCTTCTCAGCGAGCCAAACATGGAGTTTCCAGAGGTCCGGACGCGGGTGCCATAGGGTGCCCCGTCTCTGAGTCAGGAGGTCCTTCCTCAGAGGAATGGGCCAAGGAGGTGCGGAATGGGCCAACCGACAGGGCTTGCTCCTCGTCCTCCTTGACCTTGCACAGAGTCTGTGCAAGAAGGCTCACTGGGGGAAACGCATACTTGCGTAGGCCCCGGGGCCAGCTGTGTGCCAGAGCATCCGAGTCGAGGGTCCCCTCGGTCAGGGAATAAAACAACTGGCAGTGGGTCGTGTCCGGGGCGGCAAAAAGGTTACCTGTGCGGACCCGAAGCGACTTCAGATCAGCTGGACCGCCTGGGGATGGAGTCTCCACTCTCCGGGGAGCACTAGCTGTCGTGAGAGCTCGTCGGCCACACGATTGAGCAAGCCCGGAATACAAGCCCCGTCCACAGACCCAAAACTGCAAGCCCGTTGTACGTGGCACCCCAGCTGGTGGATGAGGCATCCGTGGAGACAACAGCATGCCTGGACACTTGTTCTAGGGGAACTCTTGCCCGTAGAAACGAAGGGTCCGGCCATGTGCTGAAGGTTTAGCGGCACCTCGGAGTCACGGAGACACGGAGAGATGGCGTTCCTGGACCACTAAGGTGGACATCGCCCTGGCCAAGGGAACGGGCGGTGACTTTCGTCGTCCTGATGGCGAGGTCCGAGGGAGGAGGAGCTCTGGGTCAGGCCTACCCTTGTGCATGTCCATGAGTGCCTGGGCCTGGTGCACCTGGAGCAATGCCATGGCATGCAAGGCGGATGCAGCCTGGCCACAAGACCTGTAAGCCTTCGCAGTCAGACTGGAAGAGAACTTACAAGCCTTGGCCCCGAGAAAACCAATCATCCAACCTAGAATGTTCGGGACGTGGTGGAGGGTTCCACTCAAGCCCGACCTTTTCGGCGGCCCTTGAAAGCATAGCCGTCAACTCGGGGTCCGACTCGACCGTTGCCACCCTCCCAGAGGGAGGTAGTACAGCCGAATCTTCATCCTCCGAGGACCGGAACTCCCCCTCCGATGCAGCGATCGACATCTGTTTGTCTGCTGGAGCCCCAAAGGTCACCACTGGATGCCCATGGGAGGGGCCAGCGATTTCCTCCGGAAGCTCTACCGGCTGCGGCGCTTGTGAGGGATCGGGCATGCGGAGGCTGGCTCGGCGGGTTTGCCCTGAACATAATCCTCAGATCACCCCGGCCATCCGTCGAAGTAGGTCTATTCTGAGAAATAGCACTAGATCGGGTTATGGGTAGGTGGACGCCGCCTTCCCGAAGGTAGGTGAGTCTCGATCTAAGCGCCGAGATAGTCATGTTCCCGCAGTGGGAACATGAACTATCCACAAAAGGTGCCTCAGCGTGCTGAAGGCCCAAACACGTGATACAACGTGTGACCGTCAGCTGGCGAAAGGGGACGACCGCATCCAGAAACGAACGGGTGGAATGACATCTTGAAAAAGACGCAGTGTCACACTGTTGCTCTTTTGTGAGGAAATGCTCTTTCAGAAGTGCTGAAGCACCCAGGGGAAGACCGCGGCAGCACACAGGATATAGGTGCAGCCTGTGTCTGCACTCACTGTAAACAAACGCTCTCACCGAACCAACAGTTGCTGTGAGAACAGCAGTTTGTTTGTATATAGCAGCGTTGGTCTCGCAGTCACACTGATTGTGCCTTCTCTCCAACACAAAAGTGTCCCTTTCGTTCTCTGAAATATCTCTTGCAGATAAACACTCTCTTTTAGAAAAGCAGTCTTGCTTCATCAACGCCGTTCAGCTCTGAAGTGAATGACACCTATCAGCTTCGAGATATAGAGAACCGGCCAATGAGTATTGGCGTGGGAGATTTGCATCTCACGCTCCGCCCCGCAGCGCGGGTATAAAGCGGAAGCGAATGCAGCGCACTGGGGCTTCCTGAAGTGATCCCAATTTGTCAGTGACGTCTGACGTATGTTGAACGTGACCGACTGAAAGGGAACTATCACCATACTTCCTAATGATATCTCCTAAGGGTAGCATGTACAGGGTGAAAAGCAACCCCAGCCAGCAAACCTATGTGGGGCCCAGATAGGTTTGAAATGGGCTGTCTAACTGGAGCCCAGCCAGTTTTGTTCACAGTTTCCATGGAGGCCCAACATGGGCTAGCCCAGATCAGAGGTGTAAAGTCCAGGGGTCAGAAAGTAAAAGTCCTGCCATATTTTTTTTCCACTCATGAACTCAGTCAGCTGATTTCACTAATTAATTATACCTCCTGGCTGAAAAACTGTGCTACAGTCATGTGGGGCCCAGATGGGTTTGATCTGGGCTGTCTAACTGGGGCCCAGTTAGTTTTGTCCTCAGTTTCCATGGAGGTCCCACATGGGTTAGCCCAGATTAAATAGAAACGAAGTGTGCACACTACAGGGTGTTAAATGTAACACTGAATCAGTGTTGAAGTTAATGAGATAATTCAGTGATTAATTTAGTGATGATTTTTGCATTTGTGATGAACACCTGATGTTAACAAGCAAAATCACTGAAGGAAAGAGAAATCATGTCCCTGAAGTCCTTTGACAGCCCTTTGGTCTTGCCCATGGTGGTGGAGAGGTTGGAATGGAAGATACAGATTCTGTGGACAGGTATCTTTTATACACATAATGAGCTGACATTGGGAGTACTTTCTTAAAGTGACAGGACTAATCTGTGTTCCACATAACCAATCTGTGGAAGGCAGAATTTTTGCTGGTCGGTAGGGGATCAAATACTTCTTTCACTTATTTCAAATGCTAATCAATTTATAACCTTTATATAATTTTTTTTTCTCTATCCGTTAAAATAAACCTACCATAAAAATTATAGACCCTTCACTTCTTTGTAATTGGGCAAACTTACAAAATCAGCAGGGGATCAAATAATTATTTTCCACACTGTATGTCAGTACTGTTTTTGTGGGGGTTAGAATGTTAATTTATTAAAATTATGTAAAACAGGGCAGCAGAAGTGCTTAGAGGCT
Organism: Rhinogobio ventralis; assembly: GCA_039654625.1. Taxonomy (NCBI): domain Eukaryota; kingdom Metazoa; phylum Chordata; class Actinopteri; order Cypriniformes; family Gobionidae; genus Rhinogobio; species Rhinogobio ventralis. The sequence continues at coordinate 51,882,503 of CM077193.1, read as the reverse complement.
TAAAATTGTAAATGAATCTATCATTTGACTCGTTGTCTTTTTAAAGATACTTTCCAGGTTGTCACATTTCTTTATCACAACCTGTAAATTAAACATTTTTGCTTATTGCATCATGTTTTGTCCTGTGAATCATTGTGAGACTCAGTATGATCGCTAGAGGGCAGTGAAACCTAATCAGAAAACCTTGATAGATGATGAAGAAGTAGAGTTGTTGAGTTTTTAAAAAAAAAATGTTTTAATATTGTAACACCGGTTTATGTTAGATGTTACTCTGAGGGGTTCAACAGAATTTTGATATGTACTGATCAATAAAACCTCTTCACAAACCAAATGATCTTTTAACTCATTTTATTTGCTTCACCAGTGCTTATATCCCCGGTGCAAAACACTCAATGCATACTAGGAATCAATGCCCAAAAGTCTTTGTTTCTTAAATGAGTCAAATGAATAAAATAAACGTATCATTTGACTGTTCAGTCTTTTGATGAGATGAAGCGGTGATGATGAATTGAGCTTCAAGTACTCCTAGTCATTGGGGTGCGAAGCAATGCTTGTGCTCCACAACGTGTGAAAGGGTGGCAGTTAATGGTGATACGTGTAGACCTCAGAGTTGGGTTGGTGAGTATCACATGCTGTAGCCGCTTTGCACTTGAATTCAATATCTCTAGTATCCAGCAGATGATTTATTCAGCTCAGTGCTCGTATGGGAAACTCATAAAAACAACAGGAAGACATTAAAAAGTCCTTTAGTTGAGCAGAAACTCAAAGAGTTCTCAACCAAGGACTTTAAGAGGCTGAAGGCAGTGTGAGTTCACAATGTGATTTCCCTCTACCAAACGGACTGACTTACTCTATGGTAGCTGAGCTTATATATCCTGTTCCCTCCAGGCCATAGTGCCTTCAAGCTGCCCCTGCTGGTACTACATGTGTCCCAAATATACACTCACCTAAAGGATTATTAGGAACACCATACTAATACTGTGTTTGACCCCCTTTCGCCTTCAGAACTGCCTTAATTCTACGTGGCATTGATTCAACAAGGTGCTTAAAGCATTCTTTAGAAATGTTGGCCCATATTGATAGGATAGCATCTTGCAGTTGATGGAGATTTGTGGGATGCACATCCAGGGCACGAAGCTCCCGTTCCACCACATCCCAAAGATGCTCTATTGGGTTGAGATCTGGTGACTGTGGGGGCCATTTTAGTACAGTGAACTCATTGTCATGTTCAAGAAACCAATTTTAAATGATTCAAGCTTTGTGACATGGTGCATTATCCTGCTGGAAGTAGCCATCAGAGGATGGGTACATGGTGGTCATAAAGGGATGGACATGGTCAGAAACAATGCTCAGGTAGGCTGTGGCATTTAAACGATGCCCAATTGGCACTAAGGGGCCTAAAGTCTGCCAAGAAAACATCCCCCACACCATTACACCACCACCACCAGCCTGCACAGTGGTAACAAGGCATGATGGATCCATGTTCTCATTCTGTTTACGCCAAATTCTGACTCTACCATCTGAATGTCTCAACAGAAATCAAGACTCATCAGACCAGGCAACATTTTTCCAGTCTTCAACTGTCCAATTTTGGTGAGCTCGTGCAAATTGTAGCCTCTTTTTCCTATTTGTAGTGGAGATGAGTAGTACCCAGTGGGGTCTTCTGCTGTTGTAGCTCATCCGCCTCAAGGTTGTGCATGTTGTGGCTTCACAAATGCTTTGCTGCATACCTCGGTTGTAACGAGTGGTTATTTCAGTCAAAGTTGCTCTTCTATCAGCTTGAATCAGTCGGCCCATTCTCCTCTGACCTCTAGCATCAACAAGGCATTTTTGCCCTCAGGACTGCCTCATACTGGATGTTTTTCCCTTTTCACACCATTCTTTGTAAACTCTAGAAATGGTTGTGCGTGAAAATCCCAGTAACTGAGCAGATTGTGAAATACTCAGACCGGCCCGTCTGGCACCAACAACCATGCCACGCTCAAAATTGCTTAAATCACCTTTCTTTCCTATTCTGACATTCAGTTTGGAGTTCAGGAGATTGTCTTGACCAGGACCACGCCCCTAAATGCATTGAAGCAACTGCCACGTGATTGGTTGATTAGATAATTGCATTAATGAGAAATTGAACAGGTGTTCCTAATAATCCTTTAGGTGAGTGTATTAACCCTAAGGCATCAACTAAGACGATTATTACAATAATAAAACAAGTAACATTTTGTCTGTTACACACCCCTCCCTTTGGTGTCAAAATTTGACACATGGCAAAGTTTTGGGTATGGTAACTGTCAATCTGAGTAGGATCATCTAACACTGTCACCTTGTAATTTACTGGCCCTCTACCTCTAATTTGACTACTTTAGCTGGCCCTCGCCATTTTGGGGATATTTTAGCCATGAAACCATCATCTGCACGAGATAAGGGATGAGTACGCACCCAAACTATATCACCCTCCTGGAAGTCTTGGGTTCTTCTCTTGAGGTTATAATATTTTCTCTGTTTAGTTTGTGCTTTCTCAACATTTTCTTTGACAGATTCGTACAGTAGTTTTTGGCGATCAATGACACTATAACTGGGTTGATCTGGATCTGGTGGATTCTGTAGAGCTCTTTGTAGAGGTCCTCTCAATTGACGTCCCACAGCTATTTCAGCTGGTGAAAATCCTGTACTTTCATGCCATGCTGTATTCAAAGCAAATCTAAATTCGCAGATCCATTGATCCCAAGTACGGTGATTATTGTCAACATATGATGCGATCATAGTTTTTAGATTTTGATTAATGCGCTCAGTCAGGTTAGATTGTCGATGATAAGCAGTCGTGAGATTTTGGGTTACCTGCCACTGCTTGCATAACTGATCCAGGAGCTTTGAGGTGAAATGAGTGCCTCTATCAGAAACAATGAAGGCTGGTGTTCCCCACCTTGTAAATTTCTCTTCGATGAGAATACGAACAATGATGGTGGATTTGGCAGATCTCATGGGGAAGACCTCTACCCATTTAGAGAAGTAGTCTACCACAACTAGAAGACATTCATTTTGACGGGTACTCCGTGGGAACGGTCCCATAATGTCCATGCCGAGCATGTATCAGGGCTCAACGATGGGCACACTTTGGAGACCTCCTGCTGGCTTCAGGTTCAGAGGCTTATGCTGCTGACATTTTTCACACTATTTACAGTGTTGCCATACGTCAGTACGCATGGATGGCCAATAAGCAAATTCTAGAAGTCTCATTAAAGTCTTAAATCTGCCTAAATGTCCACTGAGGGGGCTGTCATGGGCATAAGTTAAAAATGCTTCCTTCAAGTCAGCAGGTACCACAATATGGAATCTTTGACCTCCTTTAGAGGCGGGGACACTCCTGAATAAGACATCATTTTTAAAAACATAGTGAGTTCTCATAAGATCAGTGGTAATTTGATTTTTGACCTTTACCATGATCTCTTGGCACTCTGTGTCTTCCTTCTGGTGAGCAGCAATTTGAGACAAATCAGTTGGCAGATCACAAGTGGTAGGATTAAGAACAGGTTTTGCTGGGGTATGCATCAGGATAGCCGTTGGTTCAGCTACATATCTCCTTGTCAGATACCAGGTATCAGATCATCAGGTACCACATTACATGGTCCTTTTCTATAGCGAACTGTGAAGTGATAGCCCTGAAGTCTGATAGTCCATCTTTCCAACCTAGATGAAGGTTTTGGATGCTGGAAAAGCCAAACCAGGGAAGCATGGTCAGTGATTACCTCAAATGCTCTGCCTTCAAGATAATGATGCCACTTTTCCACAGCCCAGACTACCGCTAGACATTCTTTCTCTGATGCGGAATATGATCTCTCAGCCCCTCTCAACAACCTGGATGCATAAGCAATCACTTTCTCTTGTCCTTCCAATTCCTGTGTCAGCACAGCTCCTAACCCAACGTCGCTGGCATCAGTTTGCACTTTAAAAGAAGAATCAAAATTGGGTGTATTTAACACCGGAGATTTAGTCAGATCATCTTTGATGACATCAAACGATCTCTGGCACTCTTCTGTCCACATCCATTTAGCTCCCTTTTTCTTAAGTGCATGTAAGGATGCTGCTTTAGTGGAGAAATCTGAAATGAAACAGTGGTACCAAGCCGCAAGCCCTAGGAACCTTTGTAATTCTTTTATGGACACTGGTGTTGGGAAGGATTTGATCGCCTCTGCTTTGTCAGAGTTCACTTTGACTCCGTCAGCAGTGACTGTGTGACCCAAATAGTCCAGGGATGAACAGATGAATTTGCACTTCTTGAGATTGAGTGTGAGACCAGCGGAGTGCAAACTGTTGAACACTTGTTTAAGATGTTGCAGATGTGAGGTGTCTGGTGAGTACACAATGATGTCATCCATGTATACCATACAACACCGATTTTTGTGCTCTCTGAGAACTTGTTCCATTAAACGTTGGAAAGAGGCAGCAGCATTTTTGAGGCCAAAGGGAAGACACAAAAATTCATATAACCCTGATGCAGTTATAAATGCAGTCTTCTCCACACTGGCAGAATCCATCTCTACTTGCCAGTAGCCACTCTTCAAATCCAATGTGCTAAACACCTTGGCTCCTTGCAAAGAATCCAGTATATTTGTAATCTGGGGCATAGGATATGCATCGAGGTGAGTTTTAGAATTAAGGCCATGATAATCAATGCACAACCGGGATCCACCATCCTTCTTATCCACTACCACAACAGGTGAGGCCCATGGTGAAGTGGAAGGTCTAATGATTTTTTGTTGAAGTAATTCCTTGATTTGTTCTTCAATAAAATCATTTTTGACTCTTGAGACTCTGTAAGGTCTCTTTCTTAGGGGAAGTTCATCAATTGTTTTTATTTCATGTTTGATGCAGTTTGTGCATCCTAACTCGTGGGTGCAAACTGATGACCAATCATACATGAGAGATTTCAACTGATTCTTTACCTTGAGGGAGGTATGAGAGTTTTCCACTGCTTGATCAATGAGCTTCCAGTCTTCCTTTTTATAGATAATTTCGACATCACCTTGTGCAGCATAAAACTGGAGGGCAGCAGTCTTAGGATGTTCATTAAAACAAATGGGGTGACTGAAGTTGGAATCTGGTAAGAAAACACGTGAAGAATTAAAATCAATGGTTACTTTGGCTTCTTTTAGGAAATCCAGACCCAGAATAACAGGTACAGCTAAGTCCTCATCATTCATCACATAGAATGTGACAGCAGGTTTTACTCCATATATCTCACATTCCCAGAGAACCTTTCCTTGAGTTTTCTGACTCTGACCATTAGCGAGCACAAAACTTTGAGTACTTTTGGTCAGATACTCATCATTTCTTCTCAACCTCTGCCACACTTTCTGCTGAAGCAAAGAGAAGGTGCTTCCTGTGTCAATTACAGCATTAAAGTAAACATGATTCAAAATTATTGGAGTTTGCAGCACATTATTAAATTGAGAGCTGAACGTTGGATCAATGAGCATGAGGTGATTTTGTTGTCCTCTTCCACCTGAAGATTTCTTCCTCTGTTCCTCATCTTTTACTTGATTCCATCTCCTTTTACTCTCAACCCAATCCTTCTCTATCTGAGTGCCGAGTCGGACCAGATCGTCAACCGTCTTCACTGTTCCCCTTAACAACGAAGCTAATCGGGGATTGCAGTTTCTTAAAGCCGCTTGGACTATCTCAGTTTCCATCATTTCAGGATTATTCTTCAGGCACAATGCTCTGTAATTAAAAACAAAGTCTCTAATATGCTCATTAACCCCTTGACGATAGTTGGCTAACTTTTGGGCAGCAACTTCTTTATGATCTTCATTTAAAAATGAAAAGAGAAACTTTTCTTTGAAAGAAGCCCAGTCTCTAATGTTTTGTTTCTCCGCTCTCCACCAGCTCTTAGCAGTACCTTTCAGACTCACAGATAATGACGCTAACAGCTCTTCAGGATACAGAGGTCTCAGCTCATTATATTCTTCAAATCGATCAATAAAATCAATTCGATCTTCTGAATCAAGATTACTGAAGGTAGGCAGTTCAAGTTTAACTGGAGGATTAGGTGATGAAGAAAGATACGTTACTTGCTTTGTGCTGTTTTGAGTAACTGGGTCAATTTTGGATGGGGTTTGAGACATCCTATGAGTAGTAGAAGTCCTGATGTGCACTGGAGTAGACATGAGAGGTTTGAAGGTTTTACATTGTTGCTCTAATTGCCTATCTCGTCGCTTTAAGCAATCCACAATGCTTTGGCTCAGATCCCTGATCTTTGCACTTGAATTCAATATCTCTAGTATCCAGCAGATGATTTATTCAGCTCAGTGCTCGTATGGGAAACTCATAAAAACAATAGGAAGACATTAAAAAGTCCTTTAGTTGAGCAGAAACTCAAAGAGTTCTCAACCAAGGACTTTAAGAGGCCGAAGGCAGTGTGAGTTCACAATGTGATTTCCCTCTACCAAACGAACTGACTTACTCTACGGTAGCTGAGCTTATACACTCACCTAAAGGATTATTAGGAACACCTGTTCAATTTCTCATTAATGCAATTATCTAATCAACCAATCACATGGCAGTTGCTTCAATGCATTTAGGGGTGTGGTCCTGGTCAAGACAATCTCCTGAACTCCAAACTGAATGTCAGAATGGGAAAGAAAGGTGATTTAAGCAATTTTGAGCGTGGCATGGTTGTTGGTGCCAGACGGGCCGGTCTGAGTATTTCACAATCTGCTCAGTTACTGGGATTTTCACGCACAACCATTTCTAGAGTTTACAAAGAATGGTGTGAAAAGGGAAAAACATCCAGTATGCGGCAGTCCTGTGGGCGAAAATGCCTTGTTGATGCTAGAGGTCAGAGGAGAATGGGCCGACTGCTTCAAGCTGATAGAAGAGCAACTTTGACTGAAATAACCACTCGTTACAACCGAGGTATGCAGCAAAGCATTTGTGAAGCCACAACACGCACAACCTTGAGGCGGATGGGCTACAACAGCAGAAGACCCCACCGGGTACCACTCATCTCCACTACAAATAGGAAAAAGAGGCTACAATTTGCACGAGCTCACCAAAATTGGACAGTTGAAGACTGGAAAAATGTTGCCTGGTCTGATGAGTCTCGATTTCTGTTGAGACATTCAGATGGTAGAGTCAGAATTTGGCGTAAACAGAATGAGAACATGGATCCATCATGCCTTGTTACCACTGTGCAGGCTGGTGGTGGTGGTGTAATGGTGTGGGGGATGTTTTCTTGGCACACTTTAGGCCCCTTAGTGCTAATTGGGCATCGTTTAAATGCCACAGCCTACCTAAGCATTGTTTCTGACCATGTCCATCCCTTTATGACCACCATGTACCTATCCTCTGATGGCTACTTCCAGCAGGATAATGCACCATGTCACAAAGCTCGAATCATTTCAAATTGGTTTCTTGAACATGACAATGAGTGCACTGTACTAAAATGGCCCCCACAGTCACCAGATCTCAACCCAATAGAGCATCTTTGGGATGTGGTGGAACGGGAGCTTCGTGCCCTGGATGTGCATCCCACAAATCTCCATCAACTGCAAGATGCTATCCTATCAATATGGGCCAACATTTCTAAAGAATGCTTTCAGCACCTTGTTGAATCAATGCCACGTAGAATTAAGGCAGTTCTGAAGGCGAAAGGGGGTCAAACACAGTATTAGTATGGTGTTCCTAATAATCCTTTAGGTGAGTGTATATCCTGTTCCCTCCAGGCCATAGTGCCCTCAAGCCGCCCCTGCTGGTATTACATGTGTCCCAAATATATTAACCCTAAGGCATCAACTAAGACGATTATTACAATAATAAAACAAGTAACATTTTGTCTGTTACAATATATATAATCATTTACATTCATGCAGTTAAATTGTCATAAGTTCCCCTTTCAGGGGTTTGAGACCAACGCAGTGTCACGTTTGTGAATCCTCTATCAGCCAGAGCAGATCTAAACTGGAAATAACAGATTCATGCTAAACTGATTAGATTGGAATATGATGATACGCTCAAATCTCCCAGTCTCTTGTGTTTCTAAGGATTTTTTTAGGTATGATAAATGAGTCAGTTACACCCAAACATAAGTTTACATTGCAGATATTTTGAAAAAAGTGTATATTGTCCATATAAGGAAAGTTACTGGGGTCCAGTGTTGTTCAAAATATCTTCACATTTATTTGTATAGCGTTTTTCACAATACACAATCGTTTCAAAGCAGCTTTACAGAAAATGCATGCATCTACATTACAATTTGTCTCTTATGCTCTCCAAGGCTGCATTTATTTGATAAAAAATACAGTAAAAAACAGTAATATTGTGAAATATTATTACAATTTAAAACTATTTTCTATTTTAATATATTTAAAAATATATTTCTGTGATGGTAAAGCTGAATTTAAAAAAAATATCTGCATGTGATTTAATGTGTTGCAACATGTACACCAGGTCTAAATGATTTTATCACTGTAGTTCTCACCCAGCCATAAGAAATATAGCAAAGTCAACATCGCTTTATCATCGCTAAGGCCTTAGGATTAGACTGACCAAATATGATGTTGTTCTGGTTAAATCTCTATGAGGAGTTACTTACAGTGTAAAACATGCCATTTCCTGTTGCCTGCAGGTGGCGCTATGACTGTAACTGAATATTGGCATGTAGATGTGCTCAGGCCAGGACTCTAATAAAACACGTGAAGTTTGGGGCAGATCGGACAATGTATGCCCGAGTTACAACTATCAGACTTTGTGAGGCCGCCACGAATACGCCCTCCAGGGAAAACTCAAGATCTTCGCAATTTAACATCGCAAAGGCCTTTAAATTAGACTGACCAAATATGATATTGATCTGATTAACTCTTTAGGAGGAGTTTGTTAAAGTACAACGTCTGGAAATGGCAAAAATAAAATTCTAAATATCTGACTTCATGTTGGTTTTCAGATTTTGTTCCCAGGGACTTTTTTGTAGGTATTGGGCTGTTACACGTGTCTACCGAATGTCATACTTGTACGTGAAATGCAGCGAGAACAGAGCTTAATTGAAATTTTGTAGGTGGCGCTATCATTTTTTCTAATTCTGAAACCCATATCAGACGTAAATTTTCACCACTTCTGACGCGTGTACAAAGTGTCTCCATCTGTGCATTCCTGGATGTGGTTGTTTCCTGTCCTCATCTGATGTCCAGGATCTCTCTCTCTCACATGTCTAGGCATAAGCATGCTGAGACAGCATTCATGGATTGCTGACCATGTTGACAAGGCAGTCGCAACTCCCCTTTCTCGTAAAGGCTACCCAGCCCGCCGCCTGTGTGTAAAGCACTTTGGGAGACCTGAGGGTTACAGTGGGAGCGTTTCCACCAGTTGAAACTGCACGGACCTCCCGCTCCTGTAGTGCGTCGTGTGCCGTCGAGCTGCTAGATGACTGGTTTCTGGGCTCGGAGCGTGACGTGTAGACCGTGCCATTGACCAGAAACACCTGAGCCGCGACTTCGAGCCCCCCGCAAGAAGGCAACGCAGCCCATCAAGTGGCACTTGCACTGTGTCTGGGGGCCAGGCTAACGCTTCCCAGCCTGTCTTGTTGGCTCATTCGGACGGTCAGACTCGGCTATGCGGTTAAGTTTGCCCAACGTCCCCCCAGGTTTAGCGGTGTCCTGTTTACCTCGGTGGCAGACAAGGATGCCTCTGTCCTGCGTGCAGAGATTGCGGTTCTGCTGGCCCACAATAGAGCCGGTACCTTCAGTCGACATGAAGTCTGGCCTTACATCGTAACCCAGAAAGGCGGTGGGTAATAAGTAATAATAATAATACGTAATTGCATCATCTATTTGTATATTGTTTTTATCTATTGTGTGTTTGAACTTTTAAGTAAAGCACCTTGAGAGGTCTTTTTAAAGTTTATTATTATTATTATTATTACTTATGATGTTCAAATGTAGTTCAATGAATATTTCTATGCAAAATATTTTTAATCTACACAAACATCAATGATTTAATTAATCAGAAACAAATTTATTATAGCTAACTGAAACAAAAACCATAAAAAATTGTTGCTTTAAATAAAATAAATGTTAACTGAAATCAAATTAAATATATACAAACTTAAACTTATTTGATTTTAAATAGTTGCCAAGGCAACATTTCTCATTTTCATTTAGTTTAATTTGATGTACTAAAATAACTTAACTAAAATAAAATAAATAAAACTTATAAAACTGACAAAAACACACAACAAAATGACAAAACGAATTTAAAATATTAATAAAAACTATAATAGTATCTGAACGATATTGAAATGGTTTTGGCTTTTCTCATCATTGCTCTACGGCAGTGGGTTATTAGGGCCCGAGCACCAATGGTCTTGTTTATGCTCTTGGAATTGCTCTGTTTATTAACTCCTTCCCCCGCCAGCGTTTTTGAACCGCTTCAATCTGGTTTTCGTTCCAATCACAGCACAGAAACAGCACTTTTAAAAGTGCTAAATGATCTCCTTCTGGTTTCTGATTCTGGTGCACACAGTATCCTGGTTCTTCTCGATCTCAGTGCAGCATTTGACACTATGTGCCACTCCACACTCCTTTCACGACTATCTGCAATAGGCATCACTGGTGCTGCTCTTTAGTGGTTAACTTCATATCTATATATCCTAATTTGTTAGGATAGGTAAGGATCGATCCCGTACCGTTACTATCTCTCATGGTGTACCTCAAGGTTCTGTACTTGGTTCTCTTTTATTTCTCATTTATGTGCTGCCAGATAATCAGACGGCATGGTCTCAACTTTCATAGTTACGCTGATGATATTCAAATTTATTTCACGGCTTGTCTACCCGCTTCTGTTTACTCTTGCCTCCAGAAACACGGAAACACGGAAAATTCTGTGTTTGGCAGGGAAGCATTTTCTCACAAATAACGGAAAATTCTGTGTTTGGCGGGGAAAGAGTTAAATGATTTAAAATTCATTTGTACTTTGAGTCTTTTGCATTTGAGTCTTTTGCATTTCCCGACAAGTTCTAATGTCACGACATCCGAGTACCATCCCGATGCACCTGGAGAACAATCTCTTATGCAAGTCTATCTGCCATGTTTACATAATTTACATAATCTTAACAAAGGTAGTTTCTTCTGGGTACATGGTGATAGTAGTCAATGCAGAATTAATGTACAGGGGTTTTGTTTACAGTTATGATATTTGAACAGATTTTTAGATTTGGAAACCGTATGTGAAGGAGCTTAAAATAGGTTGCAAAAAGGCTGGTTGAGTTTGTTTAATATCTCAAATATTTTATGATATTTTATGTTTATGGAGAAAATGGAGAAATGCACATAACCAGCTCTAAAAAACTGGTCAGATATACACTGTAAAAAAAAAAAATCCACATATTTTAATTTGTTCAGTTTAGTTTGGTTTGTTAAGGTAGCTTAAATTTTTCATGAGAATCAACTTAAATTACATCAAAATCACAAATTTGAAATTGCTTAAATTTTGATGTGATAGAATAATGTAAAACCCTAAGTTGCCATGATTTACTGATCAAATCATTGAATGGATACTATCTGTAGTACGACCTTAAATAATACATCTTAATTTGGAAACCTTTGTTATCTGAGAAATATAAATACAACTTCTAGGGCAGCATCATTTGTTTTGCAAATTGACTTAAAACTGATGGAAGGAACAAATAAACAAATAAAACCTTAATGCAAATGAATAAATACAAGTTTCTACAGACCAAAGATCTGAATAATAAAACATGCAAAGTATGAAAAGGACAATTTCTGAAAAGTAAAAATACACAGATATTTTTTTTGTGTGGTAACACTTTACAGGTTCAATCTGTTAACATTTGCATTAGGTTTGAGAGCAATGTTTACTTTTACAGCATTCATTAAATGTGCACTATGTAACATTTTTTCAGTAAAATATCCAAAAACCACTAGGCCAGTGTTATATATTTTGTTCAGTTGAGTACTTGCAATATCCCCAATGTTTCCAACTATTTTTAAATCGTTAGAAAATGTGATTTTAACCAAAGAACCGGGACGTGTGAGGGAGTCGCCTGTCAATTGCGTCATATCTGCGTTACCCTCGGTTTTATTTTGCAGAAAAACGCTTTACTCTCACTGCAGTGTGCAACAAGTGTCATAGCAGCTGCCGAGCGAACACACAGAGTAACGTCATAACATCATTTTCAACACACTCAAATGTATCTAATATGATTAACAGCGCTGCTGTGTCACCTCATACTCATGACCGGAAAAGCGGAATTGGTGCCGGCGCAATGACATTACGCAACGCCTGAAAATAGGCTAACTTCCGTCAACATAACCAACGTGACAACCTGCTTGCACAGAGAGCGTGCTGGGGACTATTTTCGAGCACTGCGTAATATTGCACCCATGGTACGGCAGCAAAGCTCCTGGATTATTACGCAGGAATGAGAGTATAGTCCCTAGCCATATCGGTCTAGAAAATTGCAACTTTTCAATTTCCGTCGGTCTTAGTACACGATGTAACTATACACATCACAACGTAAATAGGAAAATGTTGGCGTTATTTTGTCCCTTATTGAGCAATAGGCTAGATGGAGCCGTTTACCTACAGTCTTTGTGCTAAGCTAGGCTAGCAGTGGGTGCGTCAGACAGAGTTATGGCACGCACGGAGATGAGAATGGTATGTATGGACTTATCTAACTCTGGGGGATACGGTGAATAAGCTAAAGTCCCAAAAAGTCAGCGTGTTCCTTTAAAACCTCATAAAGTCTTACCTTTCTTACGTTGATGTTTTCAACAATCACGCTAATTTGCCCTGTTTAATAAATCTTGAGCCTTAAAGGGGTCCTATTATGCTTTTTCACCTTTTCAACTTTAGTTAGTGTGTAATGTTTCTGTTTGAGCATAAAACTATTTGTAAGGTTAAAAAGCTCTTTTTCCCAATTGAGTTATTGTCTTTAACAGAAAATACTTTTCACGAACTACAAAAAATAGCTGGTTGGGACTACAATGCACTTCTTCCGGATCTTGTGAAGTCACAATGTCACTCATTTAAATAACCACAGCCCATGTAATACGCAAAAAAGGGTTACACCTGGTTAAGCTGTGCTTGAAAAAAACCTGCTTTAGTAGCGTGTTGTTGCCATGTCGAAGACATGCTGTTTTTTCCACCCTGATTCCAAAACCCTTTTGTTTGGCCTTCCTAAGAAAATTTACAGAGGACAGCTGCCAGAACCTAAGAGAGTACAATACCGGCTTTCCCACTCGTGACATTTCCCGAACATGCTATAAGTGGTTCGCCAATCAAAACGCACTTGGCCAGTCGACCAATCAAAGCATATTTCGTATTTCGGAAGGGGACGTGAGCATCAACATCTGACACTGATGTGTGAATCAGAGGCCTGTGAACTGGAGTCAAGTCAAGTCAAGTCAACTTTATTTATATAGCGCTTTTTACAATGCAGATTGTTTCAAAGCAGCTTCACAGTGTTAAACAGGAAAATAATGAACAGAATTTGATTCAGCTGTACAGCCGCTCTGGAGAAAACGGTGATGTCATCTAGCTCATTTCAATTATCATATATATTTAAGTAATGTAGTTGATATAGTTAATTTAGTTTAGTAATTAAATTTATTTGGATATTTATTTGAAAATTTAGTGTCCCCAACTGAGCAAGCCAGAGGCGACAGTGGCAAGGAACCAAAACTCCATCAGGTGTCCTAATGGAGAAAAATAAACCTTGGGAGAAACCAGGCTCAGTCGGGGTGCCAGTTCTCCTCTGGCCAATTAACAAACAGTGTATGTTTATTATTTTGGCAGCCTTACAGGTCAGAAGTCATATTAGATCGGAATATTCGAAAGATCGGAGGCATCACGCCGCAGACGGGTTTATTAAGGATGGCATGTCGATTAAACAATTATTAAATAGGAATATTCAAAATATTGGAGTCATCACGCCGGAGATGGATCCATTGAGGATGCCATGTCGATGAGCAATTTCAGAGGGTAGACAAATTTGACTAACTGGAGCAGGTAAGATTGTTTGATTATTTCTAAAACCCGATTTCCCAAGCCTCCGGGTGGCAAGGGGTTGAAGAGTCACATGTGGCAGCTCACCACGTTGTGATAGGAGACTAAAAAGTAGGAATGCTCTTTTTTTTGTGAAGGTGTTTTGTTTTTTATTTAACTCACTATAGCAGAGGAAAGAGGTCTACACACGCATACCACTGGTGGGGCGGACACAGTACCAACAATAAGCACAGCACCTTTAGGAGGAAGCTTTTGGTGTTGTCAACAATGGTGAGGGCGGGCAAGTTAATCATGAACGAATGGGGTAGGCTCTTGGCAGGGGGCTCACTGATGCCGCCCCGGCTGCAGGAACCATTCATCAAAGCAGCTGTGGGCACTTCAAACCAAGTTTACGACAAGTTCAGGCCAGTCCCTTAACATCACCTGGCTCCTTAGGTGGTGGGGGCAGAGTCCTGCATGGAGTCCGACCACTCTTCTGTATTTAAAGCTGCCAATATCATTGGCAAATTCTTCCTTGGAACCCTTAAAAGTTACCAAAACGCTCGTAACAGACAAGGGCCCTGGTCTTCGCGGGAGAAGAGCACCAGGGAATGCGGGATCATCTTCGCACTGAAGGAGAAAAATTCTGAGGAAAATGGCTTTCAGCGCGACTTAAATAGGAAGTCAGCCCCGCCCGTTTCGGCGAGCTGTAAAGCCATTTGTCTGTGCAAGTGCTGAATACGATTCAAGCTATGAACAATACACAAGCTCAATGGGCATTACCAAAAGTATTTTGAACGGACTGTGTGTAGTCAGATATCTCATTCATCAACTTGTTTTGAACTAACTTAAACACTGAGTCAGTTTTACCTTTTCACACTCCGAGGCCACATCCACACGAAGCCAGAGCTTTCCCCATCCGATCTTTTTTTCCCCTCGTCTCAAGAAATATCTGCTTACACACGAAACCACTGAACCCGACTCAAAACAATGTAGTATACATGCGAGACCAGTATGTGGTGCTGTATTCTGCCACAGAAATACACTAAAAACGGAGAAGAAGACTTGGAGCATGCGTGAGACGTGGTTTGATGACAGCACAAAATATGTTTCACAAAATATACGGATTGGCTGTACACACGAACACTGAACGGAACACTGATACGATACAAATTTTTTACATTTACAGCTAAACGCATCTCTGTGTGGACGGGGCCTGAGTGTGGACTCATATAAACACCAGCAGTGTTAATTTAATATTTTGCTGTTTATGTGTCCCTCGTGTGAAAGTGCTATTGCTTGTAGTTGTAATGTTTTTGGAAGAACTATGCGCATTACATGTAGTACTAGAAAACCAACCACACACTCTCTCATTGCTGTGCTTCCTAGAAGTTGTGACAATGGATCTGCAATGTTCTCTTTTACAGAAACATAGTCATAATATAAAGTCGTAAGGTTGAAGACAAAAATAAAACGTAAACGTTTCGAAAACGAAAAAGTAGAGAAAAAAGGTAGGTTTTAACTGATGCTTTAAAGACGCTTAATGTAGGAAAGGCTCTAATCGTTAAAGGTAGTGTGCAAAGTTTTGGAGCATAGACTGAAAAATACCTGTCTCCTTTTGTTTTCAAGCTAGATTTCGGGACATTTAATAACAGCTGGACTGAAGATCTAAGTGATCTCTGAGGAGAATAAAAACATAAAAGTTCTGATATATAAATAGGGGCAAGTCCATGTAAAGCTTTAAACACGTAAGTTAAAACCTTAAAATCAATTATTTGTTTCACAGGGAGCCAATGGAGAGAGGCCTGGATAGGTCCCTCTTTTTTGTCCCAGTCAGGAAACGAGCTGCAGCATTTTGGACAATCTGTAATTGTGAGAGTGATGACTGACTGATTCCAGCATACAAGGCATTGCAGTAATCAAGCCTTGAGGAAATAAATGCATGAATAACGGTCTCCAAGTCCCTATAAGTAAGAAAGTACTTTAACTTTTGAAGTCGCTTTAGCTAGAAAAAACTGGCCCTAACCACTGAATTTATTTGTTTGTCAAACTTACTATCGGAATCAAAGATGACCCCCAGATTTTTAACATAAGAGTGATTGTTTGACTGAAGATGCCCCAAGAAAGCACTGTATTTGTCAATCTTTGGTTTAGAGCCAAACATAATAACCTCTGTCTTGTTTTAACTCAACTGGAGAACATTTTCATCTATCCATTCTTTAATATCCTAGCATGCTAGCAGAGAAGAAATAGAATCACTACCAGAGTCTAATGGTAAATAGAGCTGGGTATCATCTGCATAGATGTGATAAGAGATCTTATGATGCTCAAATATCGAGTGTAGTTTAAACATGTAAAAAGAATATAAAACTGGAACCAGAATTGAACCTTGTGGCACCCCACAGGTGATTGACATTGTGATTGTGGTGGTATGGGTAAGTTTAAGGGTAGGGTTAGGAACAGGTGTGGTGGTGTGGGTAAGTTTAAGGGTAAAGTTAGGGACAGGTGTGGTGGTGTGGGTAAGTTTAAGGGTAAAGTTAGGGACAGGTGTGGTGGTGTGGGT
This sequence comes from Rhinogobio ventralis, assembly GCA_039654625.1. NCBI lineage: Eukaryota > Metazoa > Chordata > Actinopteri > Cypriniformes > Gobionidae > Rhinogobio > Rhinogobio ventralis. The sequence continues at coordinate 51,865,945 of CM077193.1, read as the reverse complement.
AAGTTTAAGGGTAAAGTTAGGGACAGGTGTGGTGGTGTGGGTAAGTTTAAGGGTAAAGTTAGGGACAGGTGTGGTGGTATGGGTAAGTTTAAGGGTAAAGTAAGGGACAGGTGTGGTGGTATGGGTAAGTTTAAGGGTAAAGTTAGGGACAGGTGTGGTGGTGTGGGTAAGTTTAAGGGTAAAGTTAGGGACAGGTGTGGTGGTGTGGGTGAGTTTAAGGGTAAAGTTAGGGACAGGTGTGGTGGTATGGGTGAGTTTAAGGGTAAAGTTAGGGACAGGTGTGGTGGTGTGGGTAAGTTTAAGGGTAAAGTTAGGGACAGGTGTGGTGGTGTGGGTAAGTTTAAGGGTAAAGTTAGGGACAGGTGTGGTGGTGTGGGTAAGTTTAAGGGTAAAGTTAGGGACAGGTGTGGTGGTGTGGGTAAGTTTAAGGGTAGGGTTAGGTGTAAGGGAAGTGTCAACTCTAATTATGAATGTAACTACTGAAATTAATTACAGATGTAATTACATGCAGGTATTTTTTTTTATGTAAGTACAATGTAAAAACATGTATGTACACAATAAGTGCATTGTATCAAATTATTAATTTAAATGTTACATAGTAGTTAAGGCCACCTAATATAAAATATTTCTCTCTAAAACCACATTTACACAACTAATGGGTCCTATTGTTCAGCCTTGCGATGCTATTAGATGGAAGATTTTGTAAATAGGCCTTTTTACCTGGTCATGAACTCATACAACCTGTGAACTTGACTTGAAGCACATCACCATGTTTTACTGGACTGGATAAATCAACATTCAAGTAAGTAAAATGCCCAACATATTTTTTATGTGTTTAGTAATATGTCTATATCATACAGATATTAAGGTACGGTTGGATGCTTTATTCATATAAAATTTTGAGCTTGTAACTTTAACGTTGTAATTTTACAACACTGGGTGAAAGGGGTAGCAATATTTGCCTGTGCACCTTGCACATTACATGGATGAATTTTACTTCTCACCTGTTCCATGTAAAAATAAATACTAATAGAAACGTAATGTTTTTGATCTTTCACAAGTTTTAAATATTTTTGTTACAATTTTGAATTTTAATTAAAATGTTGTTATTATTATTAAACAATAAGTTCAAATTGAATTAAGGAATAAATTATTCCTTTGAAAATTTGAAAGTATTTGTGTATATTTGAAAATATCTGCATCTTATGAATTTATAAAACATACTTAACTGGTCCTGTTTCTTTTCTGGGCTTTGCTTGTGTGCCCAAATATACCTGCATGAGGGACAGGTGATAATGTTCTGGAAAGTGGGGGCTATAAATTCTATTAGCATGATAGTAGAGGGCACAATAAGATAGCCAGACTTCTGTAGAATGTGTGAATTCTTCACAATGTGTAAGTATTAGGGCTGGGAATTGACACAAATGTCACAATTCGATTCGATTTCGATTCACAAGCTTGCAATTCAATTAGATTTCGATTCGATTCAATATTTCGAGTCGATTATTTTGGACATATATGTAACCGGGTCAGGAATATCCTGGTATTTGATCAATTTCTCAGGTGATTTACTCTCATTTGTGAGAACGGTGATGGCATGCATGTAAGCATTATGTGTTTAGTCTATAGGCAAGCGCATCTGAATACGTATGTGAACATGCACATAGTTTTTCTTTACAAAATTACTTGTCTGCATGGTATAATAAAGCATTTTTAGTCATTTCCGATAATTTTGATAACGCAAGTGAAGTGAAGGAGGTCTTCACAAGGGAGTACGCTCAAGTACTGGGGAGCTAAACCATTTAGTGCTTTGTAGGTAATTAGCTAGATTTTAAAATGTATAAGATGTTTAATAGAGAGCCAGTGCAGTGTTGACAGAACCGGGCTAATATGGTCATACTTCCTGGTTCTAGTAAGAACTCGAGCTGCTGCGTTTTGGACCAGCTGCAGTTTATTTATTAAGCGAGCGGGGCAACCACCCAGTAGAGCATTACAATAATCTAGCCTTGAGGTCATGAACGCATGAACTAACTGTTCGGCATTTTGCATTGAAAGCATATGCCGTAATTTAGATATATTTTTAAGATGGAAGAATGCAGTTTTACAGATGCTAGAAACGTGGCTTTCAAATGAGAGATTGGTATCAAAGAGCACACCCAGGTTCCTAACTGACGTTCCTAACTCACTATTTGGCGGCCACTTTCTTTTTTTTAAAGGACGTGTTAAATGTATTAAAAATGTATATTGTTAGGAAAGATTTCTATTTTGAATAAATGCTGTTCTCTTTAACTTTTTATTCATCAATCAATCCTGAAAAATGTATTAAGCAGCACAACTGTTTTCAACATTGATAATAAATCAGCATATTAGAATGATTTCTGAAGGATCATGTGACACTGCAGTAATGATGAAAATTCAGCTTTGATCACAGAAATAAATTATATTTTAAAGTATATTACAATAGAAAACCATTATTTTAAATTGTGTTAATATTTCACAATTGTTTTTTTCTGTTTTTTTTCTATTTTTTTTTTTTGTTCTTTATTTTTGCTCAAATACATGTGTCACAACACAGCAGGGAACAGACAGGCAGGTAAGTGATAAAGATGTTTATTAACGGCCAGTGTTGGGCAAGCTACTCTGAGACTGCAGCTTTACAAGCTACAAGCTACTTGTAAGTTAAAGTAGTTAAGTTGCATTCAAGCTACCCTTTTGAAAAAGTAGTTAGCTACACTACAGGTTACTATCAAAAAGTAGCTAGCTACATTGAAACTTCTTTTCTTTTTTCTTTTTTTTGCAATAACATTGTTACAAATAACTGAATAATTGTTAATAATGTTATAATATTTGGGGTTTCAAGCAACATAATGCAATGTAATTATGATTTCAAAGAGTATAGGGTGAATTCAGGTTGATTGGGACACTTTTTCCCCAGTCATTTCAATGGCAAAAACTGTCAGAATCATTTGATTTTGTAAACTATCCGATACACACAATAATCAAATATAGCCTATATCTCAAACTGGCTGTCAAAGTGCAAAATGGCTACAAATTTAACATCAGTGCAAGAACAAAATGTATGTAACTTAAATTAAATACTCAGGAGTCAGGATTAAAATGCAGGTTTAACTCACAGCACATGCAGTGATGCAGCGCAGCATTTTGAACAGAACCGCTCTGAGATGCCAGTCATTAGCTGCTGGCGTGAACAGTGCGCATTGCTTGACTTTTTCGTTTCGAATTGTTTCGTTTAAAAGACATTTCAAGCTTTCTATACACATATTTCTCATGTCTGTGAGGCAAGTAGCCTGCTGAGTTTTGGTTTATTTATGAGTTCATGTGTTCGTGTGCAATGCAAGTAATCGCTCCGGCGCTTCCATGTCACGATTACTGTCTGCTATAGTCTATTTGCCTCTTATTTATTAAATCCAGGCAATTGGCTGATGAAACATTGATTAAAATTAAGATACAATTTATACTAAACGAAATTCACTTTAAAGAAAGGCTTTCTACAAAATAAAACTTAACGAAGTGGTCAAAATCATTTCTGACCCTATATGTCACTTTTCATAATCAATATAGCCTAGATGAAATTAAAAAATAACATTAACATAATATTTCAACATAAATATGAAACAAAATAAATTGTTTAATGGCTACAACAAGTAGGCTATAGTAGGCTACAGTAGCTACAGATAAATTTCATGTCTGAGCGGGATTTGAGCGAATGTTGTTTTACCAGTGAGCGGTTCATGAGTGGAGCGTGTCTGCATAGAGTGGATTATTGAGCTGAGCATCACAACACTCTTCTTCGCTCATTACAGGCTCGTTCTCGTCAGAACCCAAAACGGAATGTAGCTTTTGGTCACACTACACTGCTACTTGCTGAATAAAGTAGTTAGCTACTGGAAATCTACACTGTTTTAAAAGTAGCTGAGCTATTGACAAGCTACTGAAAAATGTAGTTAAGCTAGTAGCGTCGCTAGTATGTACACATTTTGGGTATTGGGATTTTGGAAGAAAAAGTTTATTTTCCATATACTATTTTTCATTTTTGCTTATATTTTATATGTAAATTATAAGAGGAAGCTGAAAAATGTCAAGCATAAATCACTGTCTTTTGCTGAGTGAGATCGGGACTCTTATTTTGAAAGTGAACGGAGGACTCATACAGAGGAGCATTGTGTGCCGGCACCCTCACAATTGCAAAATTATTTGCGACACACACATTTGCTCCTGTCTCTTAATTTTTTTCCTGGTTTGACAGGTATGACTTTCATGACAACAAAACAATATGCACATGAGTGATTTAATTACTATGTGTATGTTTCTGTTGCAAATATATTGTATATAAATGTTCAGATTTGTGAATATATTGAAAATGCATAGATTATCCGCCATTTTGTGGATGCTGTGAAATGCTCGCATGTGTTCATGAAATGTATTTAGTTTGGTTCATACAGGCTCCAGTTACCAGGTTATTATGTCCATTATTTGTTTATCCATATTATATGTGTTTGGTTAATTAGAGTTCATGTGTGACACAAATATTAATGCACTTCTCCAGTTAAAGGTTTTAAATGGACATTTCAGTGCAAATGAATGTAATGCAGATATTTCCTACTAATGCAGAAGGAAAAATGAATGATAAAGTAACATGATGGCACATCTGATTATAAAATCAGTCATTTGAATGTTAAATGTGTATGGTTTACATACATTTACTTACATGTTCAGTCATGTGTGATGATTTTATATGCATAAAATACCTCTTGAATTGTTCGAGTAGATTTAAAGAAGCAAAGGTAAAAGCTCAAATGTATATTTGTGGAAAAAAAAGGGGAAAAAACGTAAATGTAAAAACGTAAAAGGAAAAAAGAAAATGATATTTGTGCATTAATATGAAAATAAGAAATATATTTTATTGATAAAGCTTTATTCGTGTACAATGTGAAAAAACATTATTGCTGGGGATTATGTGCAACACACACATTTGCTCCTGTCTCCTCATTTTTTCCCCCTTTTTTCACAGGGACTTTCTAATCTGCCAACACGCCCCTCTGCCCAGGGCCTGTAACAGATTTGTGGAGGCTTATCCGGGATCGACTCCTGGTGTCCACGGAAGTCAATCCATAAAACCAACAGAGTGTGGACGCTGATGCAGTGATCCATTAGGCAAGGACTTCAGTGAGAAGAGGGTTCCAGAAAGCTGGTGACTGCCGCGAGTAGCTCGAGGGACTGTGGAAAAGAGGTCATCATGGCTGATCGAATTTTCAAAGGCCTGGTTTGGGTCATCAGGAAAAGGCTACTCAACCAAGTTCCAAGTTGCCAAAAGCATCGGTCCAATACCAGAAAGGGACTTCTCCGAACTTGAAGCTGAAGATCAAGAGGGCTGTCTTGAATACATCAATGCCTTCATGTACAGCACTCTTACACCACATAGACAGCACTCCACTCCTAGCCCACCTGTGATACACAGTGACACGCCTAAGAATAGTAATAATGTTAAACGTACCCCACAGGGGATCACTGAAAAAGTACTCTCGTTACGAGACCTCTCCTGCCTGCAACGTCGTGAATTTAAGATACAAGGGGGGCAAATTGGTGACTATGCATCTGACATCACATACGCCAATGTGTGCCGAAAGATTGACGACGGAGTCAAAGAGAATTTCAGTGAAGCTGAACTAGTCAGGGGTTTATTATGTGCAATCAAACCAGGTAACTTCAAAGAAATGATTATGAATAAGGAAGATATGACAGTGGAAGAGCTTAAGAGATTCCTTCAGTCACACCTAGGGGACAAAAGCAGCACAGAGTTATTTCAGGAACTAATGTGAGGACTAAACTCCTCAACAGTTCCTGTACAGGGTAATAGGCCTTAAGCAGAAAATACTCTTTGCTATCAAACAGTCTAACACAGATATGAGGTACAGCCCAGCCACTATCCAAGATGTGTTCCTCCATACTGTGCATCAGGGCCTGGGGCACAAGATGTCAGGAGTGAGCTTAAATCTCTGCTGGCTGACCACAGTATCACAGATGAGGCAATCGTGAGAAATGTGATGAAAATCTCTAATGATGAAAACGAGCGAGCGCGAAGGTTGGGTCCAATAACTCGTCCCAAGCAAAGCAACGCAAGCTCTGCCCAACTTGAAAGTGAACCTGACAGAGGAGTAAAAGAGGCACCTGGTCAGAAAATTTAAAACGGTCCAATAATACAATTTACTGCTCGCATTGACGCACTTACAAGTATGGTAGATTCCATGCGCCAGTCAACAATTAATGTTCCTTTTCTGGTAATCGAGAGGCTGTTGCTCGGCTTTAATGTTATGCTATGGAAGATGGTGGTCTAGTGGGTTAAACCACTGAACTAATATGCAGAAGGTTGCTGGTTCGATCCCACCTAGCCACCACCAGTGTGTCCTTGAGCAAGTTTACTCCATGTTGCTCCAGGGGGATTGTCCCTGTAAGTCGCTTTGGATAAAAGCGTAAATGTAAATGTAATGTGGTGGAACAGCTAATTCAGGGCCAACAAGAGAGTGTCCTACCTTAGTAGCAATAGCAGTATCAAGTGAGGAAACCCAGACCCTGGTTAGTTTTGTGCAGATTCCCGAGCACAGCAGACAGTGGGGGTGGTTGAGAGTAAACCGAGACAGCGTTTTGATACCGGCAGGTCAGGTAGCATTGGTAAAGTGCAGAGTACCACCCAAAAAGGACTATATCCAAGACCTTATAGCAAAAGGGTGGATTGTAAAATCTAAGTCCCCTTACTCCGCCCCAGTAGTCTGTGTTAGATAAAAGGATGGCTCACTGCGTTTGTGTGTAGATTATTGTCTCCTCAATCGGAAGGCCGTACCAGACAGGCACCCTTTGCCGAGGATTTAAGACCTAACTGACACCCTGGGAGGGTATTCTTGGTTTAGCATCGTCGACCAGGGAAAAGCTTACCACCAGGGCTTGATAGCCGAGGGATTCGAGACACATGACCGCCTTTATCACTCCGTGGGGGCTATATGAGTTGGTGAGAATTCCATTTGGCCTGTCCAATGCACCTGCAGCGTTCCAGCGCAGCATGGAGGAGATGCTGGATGATCTCAGGGATGAGTGCTGTGCCCCATATCTCGATGATGTGTTGTAGTATGCCCGGTCATTTGAGGAACATGTAGGAGTAATCCAAAAAGTTCTTCAGACTCTTAGGCGCCACGGAGTAAAACTTAGGCCTGAGAAGTGTGATCTCTTCTGCCAGGAAGTCCGGTATGTGGTTCACCTAGCATCGGCCAAAGGAGTGAGAATAGACCCTCATGATCTTGAAGCAGTGATAGCACTCAAGAGTCACAGACCCCAGACAGTGGGAGAGGAGACTCCTTGGATTCCTCGGATATTATTGCCCATTTAAACAAGATTTTTCACGTGTGGCCAAACCAATCTACGAATGACTCCAGACTCAGCAATGCATCAGTACAGTCAAAGGAAGAGTGGAATGGACCATTGAGCACCAGAAAACACTTGACCTGCTGATTGACATGCTGGTAAATCCCCCCGTCTTGGCTTACCCGGACTTCAACCTCCCATTCGTGCTACACACTGATGCATCAGAAAAGGGCCTTGGGGCTATCCTTTATCAGCACCAGGATGGAGGGTTGCGGGTCATCTCATACAGCTCCAGGACCCTTTCTGCAGCTGAAAAGAACTACTGACTGCCTAGTGAGAAGCTGGAGTTCCTTGCATAAAAGTGGTGGGTATGTGAGAAGTTTAGAGATTATTTGTTTCACGCCCCTCACTTTACCATTTACACTGATAATAATCCCTTAAACTGTGTTATGAGCACTGCAAAACCGAATGCAGTAGGCCATTGTTGGGTGGGAGAACTGTCAGATTTTCTCTTTGATATCAAACATCAACCTGGTAAAGCAAACATTGATGCTGACACACTATTACGCCTTCCTCTTGATATGGAGAAATATGTTACTGAGTGTCGCCAGAGGTGATACGAGCGGTCTGGGATGGCACTCATGCCACCAGGAAGAAGGATGTGGCTTGGATTGCAGCACTCAGAATGGCTCATGCAGACATAGACCAATCCTCCTCTGCCCCCTTGTTGCCACCTGTAAGCAAGGTTGAACTCGCCAAAGCTCAAAGGGATGATCCAGTGGTCTGTAGGATAATGGAGATGAAAGAGACTGATGAGGTGCCGGATGAAGACAGTAGGAGAAGTGTGATTGGTCAAGCCAGGAAACTCTTAATAGAGTGGAGAGTGTCTTTGGAAGATGGATGCCTGTATAGGCACGTGGCTGGAAGGAAACTTGCTGGTTCTGCCAACCAAGTATAGACAACTTGCTTTGGAGCAACTGCATGATAGGATGGGACATGTAGGCCAAGAAAGAGTAATCCACTTAATGAGGGATAGGTTCTACTGGCCGCATAAGAAGAGAGAAGTAGAGGGGTATATCACCAAAAGGTGCCCATGCATCAAAGCAAAAACATAATTTTCCAGTGTGTACTTTTTATCTTGTTTGTAAATAATAATCCTTTGCTTAATTTATGTAAATTCAATTAATGTTCTGCTGCTTCCCGTGTCTTATTCATTCTCCGAGTAATTTAATGGTAGAAATTGCTTAAGAGTTGCCTAATGTTCCCCTTAATCCCTAGACCTCTAAAAACCAGCGAATGGTCATAACACTCCCGCTGAAGCCGTGTATGGAATGTTTGAATCTCCCGCTGGAGCCGTGTATGGAATGTTTGAATTTCCCGCTGAAGCTCTGTATGAAGAGAGATTGTGCACCCAACCTGATTTAACCCCTTAGCAGTCAAGTATCGCCGACGGCCCCAGATTACTGCTCGTTAAAACATCACACACTTACTTCATCTGGAAAACTTGGTATAATTATAAAGATTAAAGCCTCCAGCTTCGTTATTTGACCACTGTTTATGATAAAATGAGGTTGCAGTGACATTAATTTCTTAATTTATGTCAGGAGTGCAAAATAATTTGATCTGTAATAAACAATATTTTGAATGAAATATCAACAAGAATCAAAAGCCAGTCACGTCTTCTCCATTTTATTTGTGGTCACATACATGCACTAAACAGCATCCATTCGGGCTCTTAGTCCAAACGTGTGCATATTTGGGCAAATATATATAATATAGATTTATTATCACATGCAAATATTTTGTCATACAGAATAACATTTCTATTCATTCCTTAGTGAATTATGCTGATCTGAAGAGCTGAATGACATTGAGCGATCTCTGTGTCTGTTGCTTCCTGCTGCATGTCACTTCTGCATGTCATGATCTCAGAGCTCTCTCATTTGCTGTACAGCTGTCAATCATCTTACGTGACTCAACGTGACAACAATCCTGCCCCATCTGGTCACGTTGTTCAGTGCACTTCCTCATTCTCATCTCTCTGCTTGTAAACATTGCCAACACCTGAAGCTAATAAACGCAGGATTACGATGGCATATGGTTTGTGTGTGTTTTGCATGCGATTTGGTGTATTTTCATATGAATAAAGAATGTTTCCAGTAACATGCTAAGCAGGTGTAGCGATAAATATAACATTTTAACATCATTGAACATCACTGAAACCCACATTATATCGGGATCGGAAGTAAATACAAACACTCGCTGGCTGTTTAAAGGGAGTTTGGAGTTCAAGTGTAATATTGATCTTTTATTTTGTGTTATGTAGCTTGATGCTAACTGTAGCTCTAATGCACCTGTTACACCAGGAGCTATATTTTATTTCACATAAGGTATCAAAAGCATGCTTTTTTGTTTGTCTGTTTGCTAGAAAGACTTCAGATAGTAGGTTTTAATGTAAAGTGGGATGAATGTGAGGTTGATTCAGACCAATTTCAGATTCAGAATGCCTGAATAGGCTATAATGGATATAATACAAACAAAGGAATATCTATAAAAGAATAATGAGGATTAAGTCATTCATGATAGATGTGTGAGTTCATTGAGTGAAAACAACAGAGTATGAATTAAGCAGTTGAAAGACTAGTTAGTAGACTGCAAATATGTATTTTTCAGGCCAATAACATAATGATAGCATCTTATCTTAGCATTCGTTAAAAACTCACATGACATGCCATACAATATGCTTCATAAAATGCATAATTTTAGAGATTTCATCCTCAGATTTGAAATGAAGCATGACCACATTTGTGGCTTCACTTTAGTTGTGGTTATACGTTGTTATACTACATTCACATAATATTTTTATACATTTAAAAATATATTATTAATATTTTTTATTTTTGTTTTAATGTTTGAGCCTATATATCTCCATATTAATAACAGTCTGAGTAATTCTGAGTCTTGAATTGTAAACTCTTAAACGTTGGCTTTCTAGATATTTGTTACTTATGTGTACAGGTGCTGGTCATATAATTAGAATAACATCAAAAAGTTGATTTATTTCACTAATTCCATTCAAAAAGTGAAACTTGTATATTATATTCATAACTTTGGACCACTCAGCAGCAGTCCAGTCCTTTTTGTCTTTAGCCCAGGCGAGACGCTTCTGACGCTGTCTGTTGTTCAAGAGTGGCGTGACACAAGGAATGCGACAGCTGAAACCCATGTCTTGCATACGTCTGTGCGTAGTGGTTCTTGAAGCACTGACTCCAGCTGCAGTCCACTCTTTGTGAATCTCCCCTACATTTTTTAATAGGTTTTGTTTCACAATCCTCTCCAGGGTGCGGTTATCCCTATTGCTTGTACACTTTTTCTACCACATCTTTTGCTTCCCTTCGCCTCTCTATTAATGTGCTTGGACACAGAGCTCTGTGAACAGCCAGCCTATTGTAAATTTGGCCGTTACTTTGTGCTAATTGTATTTCATTTGTTTATGGGTTTTCTTTATTTTGAACTCAACGGGAATTCCTAAATGTATTTGGTGATTCAAGCTATATGAACTGTACACACGTTCGATGGCCATTACCAAAAGTATTTTGAACGGATGGAGGAGTTATGAATTTGTAAATTGTGTTTTTTCGATATGTTTAGATTTATTGCACTGGTGGAATCTGTGTATGGGGAATCTGTGTATCAACAAAACTACACAAAGTAAAACAAAATATGACCCAGACACCATTAAATACAGGTTCACTTGCAGTGAGGATGAACATGGTTTATTGTTGACCACATGTGTTTTATTGACTGCTGAGAGTAGTATAATCAATAAAGAAATCAATAATAAATGGACATATTTCAACATATTTGGTTTAGACCTTCTGCATAGACCTTCACCTCACACAGAGTGAGAATCCTTGAATCTCCAGGAATGATCAGATTCACATATCGACCCTCAATACCGTTACAAGCGTAGGTGGACGAAACACCAGCTGGAATACTAGAAATCACAGCACATCTACAGAGAGACAGAGAAAACGTCTCGGTTACGACTGTAACCTTAGTTCCCCGAGTAGGGAACGAGACGCTGCGTCACCGCTTTGGGAACGCCTCTGCGTGATTGCGTCGTGAAGCACATGTGTAATCAGTCCAATGGAGAGACGGAACGTCATAGGCGGGTGACGTCATCGACCCGGAAGGTATAAAGCATACCGGCAGACAAACGCCGCTAGCTTCTGTGGTAGAGTGAAGCAAGACGCTTTTGCGGGCATGCGGGGAGTATGGCAGGGTGACGCAGCGTCTCGTTCCCTACTCGGGGAACTAAGGTTACAGTCGTAACCGAGACGTTCCCTTTCGAGGGAACTCGAGCTGCGTCACCGCTTTGGGAACGAGAATACCCACGTCCCCATAGGAGCCGGATGCCCGCCTGTGCATTGTCTAAAAGGCGAGCACCCGAGCCCCTGGAGTAATGTCAAGTTCGTAGAACCTCACGAAAGTGAGCGGCGAGGACCACCCCGCCGCCTCACAAATGTCTTGCAGGGAAGCCCCTGCTAGGAATGCCCGAGAGGCAGCCATACCCCTAGTCGAGTGTGCCCGGACAGCCAAAGGGAAAGGCTGCCCGACCACCTCATAAGCAAGTGAAATAGCCTCAACTATCCACTTGCTCATCCTCTGCTTAGAAACCGGACCCCCTCTCGAGGGTGGACCGTAACACACAAACAACTGTTCCGATTTTCTCCACAGGGCAGCTCTGTGGACATAAGCGTCTAGTGCGCGAACAGGGCAAAGCAGATTAGATCTTTCCTGGTCAGACGTCAGAAAGGGAGGTGGACAAAAGGCCATAAGTACTATGGGTCTCACAGTATTAGTGGGAACCTTAGGAACGTACCCCGGTCTGGGGTGCAGAAAAGCTTTAGCCATACCGGGAGCAAATTCCAAGCACGAGGGTGCCACAGAGAGGGCTTGTAAGTCCCCTATTCTTTTTAAGGAAGAGATAGCCAGCAACAAGATGGTCTTTAAGGTGAGGAGTTTCTCAGAAATTTCTTCAATGGGCTCGAAGGGAGCCTGAGAAAGGCCCTGAAGGACAATAGCTAAGTCCCAGGCCGGCACCCTGGTGCGTACTGCGGGCCTCAGTCTGATAGTGCCACGGAGGAAACGAGTAACTAGGGGGTGTCGCCCGAGGGTAACACCATCGAAAGGAGAGTGGTAAGCTGCTAAGGCCGCCACGTACACCTTCAAAGTGGAGGGAGCTAACCCAGCGGAGAATTTCTCCTGCAGGAACTCCAGCACCGCGCTCGCAGGGCAGTTTACTGGATCCCACAGGCGATCTCTACACCATAAGGTGAAGAGTCTCCATTTCAATGCGTACAGTTTCCTCGTGGAGGGAGCTCTAGAGTGTAGGATGGTCTCCACAACCTCGGTTGAGAGACCGGAGCTTAGGAGCTGGGCCCCCTCAGAGGCCAAGCCCACAGATTCCACAGCTCTGGGCGTGGGTGCAGGAAGGCACCGCCCGACTGAGAGAGCAGGTCCCTCCTGCACGGAATCTCCAGGGGAGAGCCGTTGAGGAGCGACACAATGTCCGAGAACCAAACCCGGGCTGGCCAGAACGGAGCCACTAGGAGCAGATGGGCCCCGTCCCGACGAACTCTCTCTAGAACTCCCGGAAGCAGAGCGATCGGGGGGAAAGCGTACAGGGGCAGCCTCGGCCACTCCTGTACCATGGCGTCCAGTCCCAAGGGAGCTGGAGGAGTTAGAGCAAACCATAGACGACAATGAGTGTTGTCTTGAGTGGCGAACAGGTCTACTTCTGCTCTGCCAAATTCTTGCCAGAGGAGCTCCACCACCTCGGTGTGGAGTCTCCACTCCCCGGGCCTCGGCCCCTGCCTCGACAGGATGTCTGCTTCCGTATTCAGGCGCCCTGGGATGTAGATTGCCCTGATTGAGAGCAATTTCCCCAGGGCCCACAGGAGGATTTGACGAGTCAGCTTGTACAAAGGGCGAGACCTCAAACCCCCCTGGTGATTTATATAGGAGACCACCGATGTGTTGTCTGTGCGAACTAGAACATGATGGCCCCTGAGATACGGCAGGAAATGTCTCAGAGCCTGGAACACAGCAAGCATTTCCAGGCAATTTATGTGCAACGCACGATGAGCGTCCTGCCATAGGCCCTGGGCCGAGCGACCACTCATGGTCGCCCCCCAACCCGTAAGGGAGGCATCCGTGGTCAGAGTGACCCGCTGGCACGGTGCCCCCAGTAACGGGCCTTGGGCTAGAAACCGAGGGTCCTTCCACATGACTAAGGCGCGGAGGCATCGCCGCGTTACCTTGATCACGCGAAAGGGATTTCCCCTCGGGGAAAAACCCTTGGTCTTGAGCCACCACTGTAAAGGTCTCATGTACAACAGGCCACGAGGAATGACGTTGGACGCTGCTGCCATCAGGCCTAACAGTCTCTGATACTGTTTGACAGTGAGTGGCTGGTCTAGTTTCACCCCTTTCACCGCTGAGAGAATCGATCCTATGCGAGGCTCTGATAGACGGGCCTGCATCAGGATCGAATTCCAACACACACCCAGATACGTTATTCTCTGTACTGGAGAAAGAACGCTCTTCTTGAGGTTGAGCCTCAGCCCTAACCTCTTCATGTGCGCGAGAACAACATCTCGATGTTGAACCGCCAGACGTGCTGACTGAGCCAAAATCAGCCAGTCGTCGATATAATTGAGAATGCGGATCCCCTGCATACGCAAGGGGGCTAATGCCGCGTCTACACACTTGGTGAAGGTGCGGGGTGATAGGGCTAGACCGAAGGGAAGCACCCGATATTGGTACGCTTGTCCCCCAAAAGCGAACCTCAGGTACTTCCTGTGCTGCGGAAGGATGGAGATGTGGAAGTAAGCATCTTTGAGATCTATCGTGACAAACCAGTCCTCGGACCTGATCTGGGACACGATATGTTTGAGTGTAAGCATCTTGAACCTGAACTTTGCCACTGCGCGATTCAGCGAGCGCAGGTCCAAAATGGGGCGCAACCCCCCATCCTTCTTTGGCACTATAAAATAGCGACTGTAGAAACCTGACTCCCTGTCGGAGAGAGGAACCTTCTCTATGGCCCCCTTCCGTAGGAGGGTCTGGACTTCTTGAGTCATAACCAGAGCCTGCTCGGGGCCCACCAAGGTAGGTAGGACCCCTTTGAAACTGGGTGGACGACACCTGAACTGGATGGCGTACCCAGATCTTATTATCTGCAGGACCCAACGAGATATATTTGGCAGTTTTTCCCATTCTGGCAAAAAATCTACTAGGGGTACCAGTCCCTCGAGACTGGCCTCTGGTATACTGAGTGCTGGGAGCACAGCGCCCTGAAGCGGATGACCGGCAGGGAACGGCTGACTCGACAGCGCCACCTCCTTGTCTGGAGGACGCGGGCCATCCTCGGATGACTCGCGAGGGCCTTCCACGCCCCGGCACTCGGGCGGGGTTAGTGGAGAGACCCTGTGAGGGTACCGGAACAGGACGGGCACCGTATGCTGAGGTGAACACCGCCTGTTCCCGAAGGGGGAAACCCTCACTGCCCTGGGCCCACTGGCGTCAGGGCCTCTTAGACGCAGCCTTTCTAGAGATAAGAACAGTCCGCAGATCTGCTCTACCCCTAGAGGGCTGCGTCTGAGGGTGTCGCCCACCGCCCCACCCTTTCTGAGGGGGAGTACGAGTGGCCACACTTTGTTTCTGTTGCGCCCGGTGTACGGAGCTCGTACTCGGTGTCTGCTGCTCCCGCACAGCAGCAGACGAGGCCTGGGGTTTTCTCGGGAGGAGCTGCTTCAGCGCCGCAGATTGTTTCTTTGCCTCCTGAAACCTGTCGGTGACGGTTGTGACAGCGTCACCGAACAGGCCGTCAGGAGACAGCGGCGCATCAAGCAGAAAGCTCTTATCTCTCTCCCGAATCTCAGTCAGATTCAGCCACAGATGCCTCTCCGTAGCCACCAGGGCTGCCATAGAACGGCCTATAGATTTGGCCGTCTCCTTGGTGGCTCGGAGAGCTAAATCTGCTGAAGATCGGAGCTCATTAACTAAATCTGCTCCGATCTCCTGGCTGGACCCCAGGTCTCTTAGCAGGTCGGCCTGGTATGCCTGCACGATGGCCATAGTGTGCAGACACGCGGCGGCCTGACCCGCTGCCGAGTACGCCTTGCCCACCAAAGAGGATGTGGTTCTTAACGGTTTGGTGGGCAAGGTCGGAGTTTTAATGGCCGATGCCGACTGAGGAGAGAGATGGCTCGCGAGCGTCTCCTCCACCTTCGGCATCGGACCATACCCATGCTTCTTCAGCCCCTGTATGTTGCTATACACTGACGTTTGGGGGCTGAAGACACGAGAGGACATGGGCCGCTTCCACGTTCTCGACACCTCAGTGTGGAGATCCGTGAAAAACGGTAAACTCCGACGTGGAGGCTGGGCAGAGCGTGAGGGGAGAAAGCGCTCGTCCAAACGGCTCTTGGACGAGACGCTCTCTTGATTTTCTTGTGGCCAGTCAATGTTTAGTTTGGCCACCGCTCTGCACAGAACCTCCAACAGCTCCTCACCAGCAGGGGATTGAAGTGGCGAGTCTTCAACCCCCGCGTCAACGCTGCAAATATCGATCTCATCAGAGCTCGATAAAAGCAGCGCTGAGGCTGCCCCCTGGGTGGGAGAAACCGCAGGGCGGGCTCCCGAACCCAGAGAGGCAGCACTGGATCTGCCAGGTGAGGGCAGAGAAAGGGCTGGGCCCGTCTCTAACCCCTCTGACAGATCCATTTGCGAACCCCACGACATAAGCTGCCGCTGTGCCTCAGCAACAGCGGGGCCTGTGCCGCGGGGAACGCGAACCGGGACACCCTCCTCAAAAAGTGCCCGGCGGGATCGCAGCACTCTCATAGGCAAAGCCTCACAATGCTCACAGCCGGCCCCCTCGAGAGCCGACTGAGCGTGCTGTTCACCCAAACAAACAACGCACATCAAGTGTGTATCCCCGCTCGTGATGTGACGAGAGCAGGGAGGAACACACTTTCTGTAACGCTGTTCGCTCGCCATAATGTCTCTTTAAATGTCAGTGTGTATGCAACTTGAAATAGAACGAGAAAGTCTGAACTCAGACACAAAACACAAATCTGACAATGACAATACACAGAGCGCTTGCTGAAAGCAACAGAAGCTAGCGGCGTTTGTCTGCCGGTATGCTTTATACCTTCCGGGTCGATGACGTCACCCGCCTATGACGTTCCGTCTCTCCATTGGACTGATTACACATGTGCTTCACGACGCAATCACGCAGAGGCGTTCCCAAAGCGGTGACGCAGCTCGAGTTCCCTCGAAAGGGAACTTCATTTAGACTTTATCCTTTCTGCACTTGTGTTTTCAGCCTTGAGGAATCAGAGATTTCTATGGATATTAAGCCACTGAAAGAGGGTCTCACATGGGATTATTGTTGCCGTTGTTATCCAAAGAGTTTCCGATGCGAATCTCTGCTCCATTTATTCGTTCCGGACAGCAGTCTTGTCTGTTAGTGACAACCACTTTACTAATTCTGTAAATCTGACCCAGTTCCAGCCTCCACCATGGGTTAGTCTGATGATTGGTTGAAGAGCACGCTAACGATGGTCGTGTGAAACCTGGATTGAAATCAATGGCTTGTTCAGCGATCCAGCTCTCATAGGTTGATGACTGTGTGACGCTTCTTCCTGCTGCCAAATTACCTGTAAAATGACAGTATCAAGATATATTTGTGACCCGGGCTGGCATAATAAGTCGCAATGAGCAATGAGATTAGTTATTCTCTATTAAAGAGCCTGCAAAATGATGTATGATTTGTTGGAATCAGACAAAAACATAATGAGCTACCCCAGTTCGAAGTCAATAGAGTCAGCAAAGTCAATTTTGAGAAAAATCGAGTAAAAGTTTTCTGAAGGTTCCAAAAAAAATCACCTAGCAACCATACCTTAAAATCCCTGGTAATAACACGAAATTTGTCTCACACCAAGTCCAAACCAAATATCTATAGGAACAATATATATTAAACTTTTTTTTCACGATAGTACAATTGTTTGATTAACATTAATGAAACAAACAACCTATTAAGACCTACTGTACTGCACGGGTCAAATATAATGATACACATCAGATGCTTTTCCCCAACAGTTAACCAAACATTCACTTAAGACATAACAGATAATGTTTGCATGAATACTCGTCAAGACAGATATTTTGAAATACTGTAATTCTGTGTGTATATCGGGATCGGGCACTGTCTAAGAGGCATGTTTGTGCGCACTCTTCAGATGTGTCAGTCAGCGTGAGTAAGATCGTTTTGTTTACTTCAGCATCTGATTGGGCTCCCAGGCGAGACCCCATGACGTCAGTCCGACGTAACTTTGAACGTGACTGACTGAATGGGAACATGGTGTCGGCCACACATTTGTTTTATTGACTGCTGAGAGTAGTATAATCAGTAAAGAAATCAATAATAAATGGACATAGTTAGTTTCAACATAGTATGTTTGATCAGACCTTCTCCATAGACCTCCACCTCACACAGAGTGAGAATCCTTGAATCTCCAGGAATGATCAGGTTCACATATCGACCCTCCATACCGTTACAAGCGTAGGTGGACGAAACGCCAGCTGGAATACTAGAAATCACAGCACATCTACAGAGAGACAGAGAAAACTTCATTTAGACTTTATTCTTTCTGCACTTGTGTTTTCAGCCTTGAGGAATCAGGGATTTCTATGGATATTAAGCCACTGAAAGAGGGTCTCACACGAGATTGTGGTTGCCGTTGTTATCCAAAGAGTTTCCGATGCGAATCTCTGCTCCATTTATTCGTTCCGGACAGCAGTCTAAACTGTTAGTGATGACCACTTTACTAATTCTGTAAATCTGACCCAGTTCCAGCCTCCACCATGGGTTAGTCTGATGATTGGTTGAAGAGCACGCTAACGATGGAAGTCTGAAACCTGGATTGAAATCAATGGCTTGTTCAGCGATCCAGCTTCCATAGGTTGATGACTGTGTGGCGATTCTTCCTGCTGCCAAATTACCTGTAAAATGACAGTATCAAGATATTTTATTTTCTAAGCGTTTACTTTATCTTAGGATTGTACTTCTACCAGATCTTTCTGGTTCTAGACTAGAATTACACTCTATAACTACACTCACCTAAAGGATTATTAGGAACACCATACTAATACTGTGTTTGACCCCCTTTCACCTTCAGAACTGCCTTAATTCTACGTGGCATTGATTCAACAAGGTGCTGAAAGCATTCTTTAGAAATGTTGGCCCATATTGATAGGATAGCATCTTGCAGTTGATGGAGATTTGTGGGATGCACATCCAGGGCACGAAGCTCACGTTCCACCACATCCCAAAGATGCTCTATTGGGTTGAGATCTGGTGACTGTGGGGGCCATTTTAGTACAGTGAAGTGATTCTCATGTTCAAGAAACCAATTTGAAATGATTCGAGCTTTGTGACATGGTGCATTATCCTGCTGGAAGTAGCCATCCGAGGATGGGTACATGGTGGTCATAAAGGGATGGACATGGTCAGAAACATTGCTCAGGTAGGCCGTGGCATTTAAACGATGCCCAATTGGCACTAAGGGGCCTAAAGTGTGCCAAGAAAACATCCCCCACACCATTACACCACCACCACCAGCTTGCACAGTGGTAACAAGGCATGATGGATCCATGTTCTCATTCTGTTTACGCCAAATTCTGACTCTACCATCTGAATGTCTCAACACAAATCGAGACTCATCAGACCAGGCAACATTTTTCCAGTCTTCAACTGTCCAATTTTGGTGAGCTCGTGCAAATTGTAGCCTCTTTTTCCTATTTGTAGTGGAGATGAGTGGTACCCGGTGGGGTCTTCTGCTGTTGTAGCCCATCCGCCTCAAGGTTGTGTGTGTTGTGGCTTCACAAATGCTTTGCTGCATACCTCAGTTGTAACGAGTGGTTATTTCAGTCAAAGTTGCTCTTCTATCAGCTTGAATCAGTCGGCCCATTCTCCTCTGACCTCTAGCATCAACAAGGCATTTTCGCCCACAGGACTGCCGCATACTGGATGTTTTTCCCTTTTCACACTATTCTTTGTAAACTCTAGAAATGGCTGTGTGTGAAAATCCCAGTAACTGAGCAGATTGTGAAATACTCAGACAGGCCCGTCTGGCACCAACAACCATGCCATGCTCAAAATTGCTTAAATCACCTTTCTTTCCCATTCTGACATTCAGTTTGGAGTTCAGGAGATTGTCTTGACCAGGACCACACCCCTAAATGCATTGAAGCAACTGCCATGTGATTGGTTGATTAGATAATTGCATTAATGAGAAATTGAACAGGTGTTCCTAATAATCCTTTAGGTGAGTGTATATTAAAACCACTTGAATGCAATCAGAATGGCTTCAAAAAGTCCCTGGAAACCCTGGAAAGGGTTTAGACCAGTTTGTAATGAATTACCTGGATAAACCACATAGACTTCCACCTCAGCGAGAGTCAGAATCTTAGAAGATCCAGGAATAACCACAAATACATATCGTCCCTCCATCCTATTACACGAATAGTTGTAGGAAGCTCCTGATGGGATACTAGAAATTACAGCACATCTGGAGAAAAACAATAGAGTGAGTTGCTTTTGCTCTTTATGACTTGTATTTTATACTCTCTAAATTAATTTAATATACTCTATATTTAATGGTTTGATATTTCCCCCAACTTATGTACAATATGATGTTTTGAATTTTTTTTTGCTAAGCTGCAAATGCAATTGAAACAATGCAATTATTTGCCATGCTAATAAAGCTTGTTACAAGAATTTTGTAATGTTACGAACGTTCTCGTAACTAAGACAACCACCAATATTGGCGCCATTATTCACGTTAGAAGTTGATCAGTAAACTCAGCTTTGATCACAGGAATAAGTTATTCACACTGAAAACGGTTATTTGACATTGTAATAATATTTCACAATATTACTGTTTTTACTGTATTTTCGATTAAATAAAGGCAGCCTTGGTGAGCAGCAGAGATGTTTTAAAAACTGTTTGCTGAAGTCTCTGATTCATATCAACAGGATGTTCTGTATAACCGGTCAGAGTTATCATCAGTGAACAGTGGGGGGGAACAGTTAACTGGTTCTAAAGATGCTTAATAAAAATGTAAAAAGTTACTGGCCAACTGGACAGAATCTCTGTAAATAAGAATATATCAGAGAGACTCACATGGGGTTGCTGAAAACATCTGAAGAAACGTTTCCAACCCGAATCTCTGCCCCGTTTATCCTGTCGCTGTAGCCTTCTAGTTTTCTGTTAGTGATGACCACTCTGTTTACGGTGTACACCTTCAGCAGATCCAGCTTCCACCACGGGTTGCTTTCTATCTCTGAATGCGTGATGGTGGAGGGATTCCTATCCAGAGCGTGTTGGGGATACTCGTTGTAAGCTAGCGACGACTGGCTGGCTGTGCCCCATCCTGCTATGTTCTCTGGAATATGTTAATGGGGAAAAACAATGTGAATTGTTAAAAGAGCTATACAAATAAAACTGACGTGAGGACTGATGGGATGTAGTTCTGCTCCACTTAAAAGACTATGAGTGGAAGGAGAATTTTAGAGTGAATCATTTATGACATTTTATTTAACAACAACTGCAGCTCGTTCCGCACTTCATTACGCCATTTCTGCTTCTCCAAGTCATTGATTAGCATATTCTGTCATGATAATCTATAAACCGCTGGTGTGGGAACAGAGATGAGCCAGAGAATATCTGCTGCATGAAGAGAGAACAGGTGTAGTTTAGTTTAATTACGGTTATAACTTATGTTGTCATCTTGCTGTTATGACATTTGTGTTCGTACTGTATTGCAATAAATGTGACGGATGCGACAGCTTGAGCAACTCCCAAATGTGCTCGACTAAAACACCTCTTCCTCTTCTCAACATGGCCTTTCTTGCATGTTCCCGGGGGTGGGGTTTATGTAAATTTTAGGGTTAGTAATGTCACTAATCCTTGAATAAGCTCGTTGTAGTCCCTAGCAGCCGTATGTTGTAGTCCTTAAAAAGTGATTTCTTTAAAAGAAAATATCTCCCTTTGCATTGAACTTTGAGCGTCGTGACATTGCAGATGTTGTTTATGCTCAAACAGCAACTTTACATGTAACAGGGTTAAAAATGTTACTGTAAATGTTATGACTTTCACCAAAATCACTGTGTTTTTGTACATTTAATTGTTGTTGTGCGACCTCCGGTGGCGACATTAAGTAATTAGTGGGTCATTAGCCTTTAACCTGTATAACCACACCCCTTCCTTCAGCAGAGAAGTGTTATCTCATGCAGAGAGGGGGTAGGTAAATATGTGCTCCAGCGAAATTGAGATTATTTTTGTAACATAATACATGTTTATCTCACAAATAATGTTAAATTGAAAGTTTGGTGATGTTGTGTAACGATATGGTAGTTGATATATGACTATCTTAGTGAAGTTTAGACATAATTTGCTCACCATGTGCGTAGCATGGCTGACGACATCTTTTTGACTAGTGTTATACAGGTGAATCTCATTTCTTTGTTTTCTTGGATAGATGCATACATGTCTAAATGCCCACTGTGTCGCTAGAGGACATATTTTTCTCCTTGTGTTGCAGGAAATAAACACAATGCATGATTGAAATGCAGTTCCTCGTGTCCGCCTGGTGATTTGAGTGCTGTCGGATGAGGAGCGTTACATACACACTAACTAAAGTTTAAAAAGTGAAATCATAATCAACCAGCCTTTTAAGGTCTTTACATGAAGGCTTTTCAGTCCTTAGCCTAGGATGAAATCAACTGAAAAGACATTAAATCTTTGTCAAGAAATAAATACTTTGTAAAAGAAAAAATAAATCCTAAATAGAGTCTCAAAACCTGCTGCTTTGTTCAGTATAGATGTAAATGTATACATTGAGTCATTTCTAATGATTGAATTATTTTGTACCTACTTTGTTTTAATCTTTAAATCTGTTGGTATTTAAATTTTTAAGTTTGTGAGTTTTCATTATGTGTCTGAAATTGTAGAGCCCTAAAAATGTTACACAGCGGCACAAACTAACAAAAGATGTAATAATGTATGTTACCTTTTTTACCTTTTTCATCTTACCTTTTTCATCTTCTTTCATTTGAACTGAGAAAAACCCTTAACAAATGAGAAACAGAATGAGAAACCTTTATTTATATAGCACTTTATATACAATTCTGATTGTTTCAAAGTAGCTTCACAGCAATAAACAGAAAAATAACAGAATCAATTATGCAAACGTGAGAAACTCAAATTCTGCTGTAATTTTTTACGGAGCCCTGGCCTAAAGGGACATGGTGATGGAAAAATATATTTCAATGCTTTTGCATTCTCGCAGAAGTTTATGTTCGCTCGCAAAACTTTTAAGCAAACGCAAAACTTTTGCAAGAGAACCCAAAAGCATTGATGTATAATTTTTCCTCCCATTTCATATTTTTTCCGTCACTGTGTCCTTTTATAGGCTCCGTATTTTTTTTGCATAGTTAGAGCTGCACTATTAATAGTTAAAAGAACGCAATCTCGATTCAAACATTTAAATACTGTAAATGTAAAATAAAAATAAAGACTGCATTAATTACATCGATACACCAGTAGGTGGTGACAAATGACTGTTAAAAATGTATTTGTCATTGAATCATTCATTCGATTTTTTTAAAAATTATACATTCAAATTAAACATTTATTAAATAAGAGTTTACTTTGTTCTAGACTAGAACTACACTCTCTAACTATATTAAAACCATTGAATGCCATTAGAATGGCTTCCAAAAGTCCAATTCCCCTGTAAAAGGGATTTAGACCAGGTTGTTATGAATTACCTGGATAAACCACATAGACTTCCACCTCACAGAGAGTAAGAACCTTAGAAGATCGAGGAATATCCACAAATACATATCGTCCCTCCATCCTATTACACAAGTAGCTGTAGGAAGCTCCTGCTGGGATACTAGAAATCACAGCACATCTGGAGAAAAACGAGTGAGTTGCTTTTGCTCATTATTATTATGACTGTACATTTTATGGTTTATACATTCTTTTTTTTTGCAACTAAGCTGCAAATGCAATTGAAACTTAGCCATGCTAATTAAGTTTGTTACAAATAGAAAATAAAGTTTTCATCCCTGTTTTTATCCCTCTTGCATGCGTGACAATTCAGAGAAACAGCGGTCAAATTTTGTAATGTTATGAACGTTCACGTAACCAAGACAACCACCAGTGTTTAATCTTTAGATTATCACTTTAATGTAAATCAACACAGGGAATGTAGAGTATTTCTTTATTCTGAAACAATGTTAGTGTTGCATTTTATTGTAGGTGGCCAAATTGAGGGAGTTTCCTGTGGGAATTTCTTGCTGCCGTCTCAGAAAGCCAATACTGTCAACAGTCTGATCTTTACTACATTTTATCAGGTATGTAAACCAGTGTTTTCTGCATCGATTGTTGCCATGTTCAGTGAAATTTACCTGAGCTGTGACTCTGTGTCCGCGGTCTGTATTGAATAAAAAGACCCTGTACCGCAAAATAATGGCAAGAAACGGTTTAGTTGTTTTCCTCACGCGTTGGATGCAAAGAAAGCGAACAACGTGACGAACTAACAAATTACTCTAATGATCCACTTCCTTATAATAAATTAAAAACGAGTTACATATGTAACTGCGTTTCTATGAGTTCTGGATGACCGCCAGAGGCAGTGCTTCACACTGGATACTATCTCTCATTGCAAATGCACAGGTCGAGTCTAATACAAACAAAGTCCATCTTGACCAGGGGTGCGTTTCCCATACAACGATGTTACTCACTGCTTAACTACCATAGTACCAAACTACCAAGCTAGTCGCGACTGTTTCCCGAAACCGTATTGTCGCATATCTGTCTTCAACCACGTTGGTTAATGATGTCACGCAGGTGGTGGAGTAATGACTGCTTTTAATGAATTAGTTGAGATTGAATTCATGCTAGATTTTTTGCTATAAATTATGGACATGGCATTTGAGGACTAATTCTTATTTTTCTTAGTTATTTTGCCTTATTTCCAGATTCAATCACAGGCTCGTTCTTATGTACTAGAGCACGTATGCACATGCGCACTCTTCAAAAACGGTGTTCGTTGGAACATTCGTTTCGGAAAAACACTGACTCGTTGAACTATGTTGATAACGACGGAACTTGCGACCATAGTTGGCAAACAATGCTTTTGGGAAACGCACCCAAGTACAGACTCTAAAGAGTGGTCCATTCTCCTGGGAAGACTCCAGGGATCCCCGCCTAGGAACTTGCACAGCATTGGAAACCAAGTTCTCCCCGGCCAGTTCAGCGCTACTAGCAAGACCTGTGGTGTCCTTGAAAGACCCTGTGAACAGTCGCCAAGATCAACGGTATTGGGAACCAGAGGCGGCAGTGGGTCGATGTCGCCGGGGCAAAGAGGTCCACCTCTGCCTTGCCAAACCGCTGCCATATCATCTCTACCACCTCCGGGTTGAGCCTCCACTCCCCCGATGGAGGTCTGTGGCGCGACAAGAAATCTGCAACCACACTTGACACCGCTGGGATGTGCATTGCTCTGATGCTTGCAAACCGAGGAAAGGCCCAAGTCAGCAGTTCCTGGGATACCTGAAGTGATTGGCTGAACCTCATGCCCCCTTGATGGATGATGTAATAAACCACTGATGAGTTGTCCAACCTGACGAGAATATGCCTGCCCTTCAAAAATGGTGCAAAGTGCTTCAGAGCCAGCAGTACTGCTCGAAGTTCCAGGGTATTTATACTCTCGCCCTTTTTCTTGGGATCCCAATATCCTCTGACTGCTCTGTGTTTGCCAGACTGCCCCCCAGCCGGTAAGAGACACATCAGTCTGGACTATCTCCCTTCGAGAAGGAATTATGCCCAGAGCAACCCCCGTGGTCAGATACAACCTCCTCCTCCATGACTTTAAGGCAAAAAGGCATCACTCTGTAACCTTGATCAACCTATTCTTGTGCCAACTGGGATTCAAGTGTTCACCCATCTCTGAAAGGGACACAGTGAAAGGAGGCCCAACGGTATGACAGCAGCTGCTGCCGCCAACATACTCATGAGCCTGATAATGCAAATGCCCTGCCTTCGAGACCGTTGAAGGAGGAGCAGTATATTGTCCACCCGCTGTGCTGATGGCGAGGCTTTTGTTAATCGTGAGTCCAGCATAACACCTATGAAACCCACAGACTGACTTGGAGTTAGCCGGCTCTTGCTGAAATTCACAGAAAGGCCCAGTAGGGTAATATGTGAAAGCAGCAATGTGATTTCCAGCGCAACCTGCTCCTGAGAGTGGGATCAAAGGAGCCAGTCGTCCAAGTACGGAAGCACCTGTAGTCATGACGGCCGCCGTCGGAACTGCAGCTCGTACCCCTGAGTTAGTGTTGCTATAACCCATGGGTGAGAAGTTGTTGTTTTCCAGTAACTGAGCTGCTGATGAGAAAAACGTCTGATGGCCGGCTGCAGTCTTGATTACAGCTGTAAGCTATTTTTAGCACTATATGTCAGCTGCACAGAGCAAAAACACTTTGTCTAGCGACCAACACAATGCCGGGAAAACGAGAACGAACCCCAAGCATATATGTAAACAAACTCACCCGCAAACTCAAACTCAATGAAATTCCAACTGAATCAACTGAAGCACTGCCTCTGGCGGTCAGGAAGAACGAAATAGAACACAGCGTTAGTGTAGTCAGATTCACGAACAAATGACTCTTATGAGTCATGTAAATGAATTGTTCAAAAAGACACGAGTTCCAGTTTGAATCATTCTTACGAATTGAGCTAAATCGACATTTGATTCACTTAGTGAACTGATGTCCGATTTATGAACAACTGACTCTTATAATCTTTTCAAATGAATTCGTTAAAAAAGACAAGGGGCAGGTTTGAATCATTCTGACGAAGCTTTGACTGAACCAAATCGACATCTGAAAACACTGAAAAGCAAGTTATCAAGTTTCAGTGACGTCCGTATCGAATTAAAGGGGTCAACTTTGATATAAACTCATTCAGCCTTTGATATATAAAATTTCATCGTGATATATGAATATCCTGTAAGTTTTGGAGCTGAAAACTTCCTTGTTAGTCAAAGAAAAGCTTTTATTGACACCAGGCCCAGCAAACGCTCAATCTCAAAATATGCCAGGCTGTGATGTCAGAGTGTGGTGAATCGCCGCCTTAATTGAAGTAGAAGAATGGCTGATTCTGTAGCCCCGCCCACCGATTTGTGCATGGCATGTTATAGATAAATAACATAGGCCTACGTGGAGCTAAACCAGATCAAACTTCCTAGCAATAAACATGCTGCATAAGCTTCAATCGGATTCCAATATTATGAATGCATGTTTTATTTTTAGTGAATATCCAGCTCACGTGGGGAAGACATTGCGCGTTTGTTCCTTCATTTCACCATGGATTCGCTTGTAAACAAGAGACTGGATTTGCAGACAGGATGAGATTACATGAATAAATGAAGCAACACACTAATGTGAGTAAAAAATGTTTTTTTTATATGTGATAGTATTGCATTGTTACAGATCGTTTGATGTCTAACTGAACATAACTTCCACGCTGTCACAGGCTGGAGTATCCTTTGTATTTGAGGTGTTGTTGGTTCATTGTGCTGCGATTCGGGATCAGACCTCGGACATGTATAGGCCAGGGCTCGCAAAGCCCAACGTCCTGGGGCTCTGTGTTTTCCAGACGGGCTACCAAAACGTATCACCGGCCTGCCGATGGGCTATCCTAAATAGTGAAATACATTTTTTTTCTTGATTGCGTTGTTCACTCTCTTGACTTGATATTTGAAGGAAAAATGCAATCGCGGAAGTTTTGATCATGCTGATTTGTCTGACTCTGCAGTGAGGCTTGTGCGTGTGTGTATGTGTGTGTTAGTGATGCACGGTTCGCGGTTATATCCACCAATCGGGCGGGCCAAGTAATAAAAAATAACATTTAAATTAATTGCGGGTGGATGAGAGATAAATCATTGTGATAAATATTTTTTGCGAGCCCTGTGGGTGAATCATTCTGGTTGCCGTTTTCCCACACGCTTTCAAAACAACTTCTCACGTGTACTGATGGGGGAGCCGAAGCTCATCATAATATGCAAAGCTTATCCAATCATAGCAGTGGGCGTTTTCTTCCGAGTCTTCAGTGCGGCAAATGTAAAAACCATGCGAACATCATACGTTGACCTCAGACAACAGTATACATTTTTTTTTACCCCTTTAAGTCCTTTCAAAAGTTTGGAAACATTACAATTTTTTTAAAGTCTCTTTATTTAATTTTTTTTAATTTTTTTAATTTTTTTATTTTTTTTCTTAATTTATTTAAGAAATACAGCAAAAACAGTAAAATTGCATCAGTGAACAGTGGGGGGGAACAGTTAACTGGTTCTAAAGATGCTTAATAAAAATGTAAAAAGTTACCAGCCAACTGGACAGAATCTCTGTAAATAAGAATATATCAGAGAGACTCACATGGGGTTGCTGAAAACATCTGAAGAAACGTTTCCAACCCGAATGTCTGCCCCGTTTATCCTGTCGCTGCAGCAGTCTAGTCTGTTAGTGATGGCCACTCTGTTCACGCTGTACACCTTCAGCAGATCCAGCTTCCACCACGGGTTGCTTTGATTCATTGTATGTGTGCAGGTGGAGGGATTCCCATCCAGAGCATTTTGGGGATACCAGTTGTAAGCTAGCGACGACTGGTTGGCTGTGCCCCATCCTGCTATGTTCACTGGAATATGTTCAAGGGAAAAAACTGTGTGAATTGTGAAAAGTGCTATACAAATAACTGTGGATGAGATTATGACGTGAGGACTGATGGGACTTAGTTCTGCTCCACTTCACAGACTATGAGTGGAAGGAGAATTTTGAATAACAAGTCATTTATGACATTTTATTTAACAACAACTGCAGCTTGATCCGCGCGTCATGCATCATTACGCCATTTCTACGTCATTGCATGTGCGCAGTCCTTTCCAGTTTCATGTTTACATGTTCTCTTGATCAGATTAGAAAATAAATAAACCACCCACCCCTTTCAATTCGATCAAAATTTTATTCGGATCGAGCTCAATCAGATCGATTAAGGTGTTTACATGAAGGATTTCAGTCCAATTGAGCTGTCAGTCCGATTACTAATGGATTATTTGGTTGCATGTAAATGTAGTCACTGAAGAAAAGAGAAACACAAGAACTACAACAGTTGTCACGTAGAGTGAACTCAAAAACAAAGGAGAGCTGGATCCAAATGCAGTGAGTTTAATGATAACATAAACATAACAAAACCACAGAGATCAGTAGCAACAAACATACATCCGTGTAGGACAAGACTCAACAAGCAACACAAGAAACACTCTTTTTACACACATCTTGCTGCGCAGTTGCAAATCATTTTGTGATTTCTCTGTCGACTTGGATGGAAGGAATTGAAAAGCAGCCAATTTGAATTGAAATAAAATAAGGATTTCAGGAATGATTATTTTCATTTTTCAAACTGGCATCTATCATACTTTGTAAAATAAATAATAAATCCTAAATAGCCCATATAGTCACAAAAACTGCTGCTTTGTTCAGTATAGATGTACATGAATTAGTCCAATTAATTTGTTCAGTTTAATTATTAACGCAGCATCCGTTTCCCCCAGTCATCCTTTGGCTAGCATTACAATATATGGTCATGCTCTTATTCAAGTAAATGCTTTTAACGTTTTTTTATTTTTTACTTTAATGCTAGGTTTTATTAATTAATCATGATTAATTATAGAAAAAATGTGTGATTAATTAGGTAATATTTTTTATTCGATTGACAGCACTAAAATGTATACCTTGAGCCATTCTAACAATTTAATTATTCTGTACCTATTCTATTTTCACCTTTAAATCCGTTGGTATTTAAATTTCCTTTGCATGGGATTTTTAAGTTTGTGAGTTTTCATTATGTGTCTGAAATTGTGAAGCCCTAAAAATGTTTCACAGCGGCACAAACTAACTAACAAAAGATGTAATAGTGTTTAATTCATGAAATCTCACCTTCTTTTTCATCTGCCTTTATTTGAACTGAGAAAAACCCTTCAAATGAGAAACACAGAATGATGGGCAGTATTAGTAGACTTAAATTTAAGTAAAATCAAGTCACCTTTATTTATATAGCACTTTATATACAATACCGATTGTTTCAAAGCAGCTTCACAGTAATAAACAGGAAAATAACAGGATCAAATGTCACCAAATATGAGACAAACTCAAATTCTGCTGGAAACTTGAACTCGTCTCATATTTGGTGATGGAATGGTGATGGAAAAAAATCCCCAAAACTCCCAAAACTTTTGCAAGAGAACCCAAAAGCATTGACATATGATTTTTCATCCCATCTCATATTTTTTCCATCACCGTATAAGTAAAGTATAGTATTTTGTAGGGCTGCCCTCGATTAAAGATTTTTCTAGTCGACTAATCGCTTTTTATATTGCTAAGCCATAAATCATAATAATGAGCCTGTAATTGCCTATAATACATAGCCTAATCAGTGTTTAAATGCACACAAGCTTGCAATAGCGCACTATCGAAACATTTTAATAATTTATTGATAGTGTTTCTGTGTTTTTGGCTGCAGAGATTAAATTGATGACACTGACTCATCATCTCCGCCTATATGCATGTTTCAGGATTACATAATCTGAGAACATTTATTTTCCATTTGAGTTGGTTCATTTAAAAGCATTTCAAGCTTTCTATAGATATATTTCTCATGTTGGAGAGACAAGTATATGCTGAGTTTCGGTTCATTTATTTTACAAAAGCACAACGTTTTGTTGTTATTGTGAGTTTACAGAAATAAAAGTAGACCCTTTACAGTTTGCATTACTCTTATCTGTGACAAAAAAATGACGAAGTGTTTTAAGTTAAATGAAGTGATCGCGCCGGCACACTCTACACACAAACACTAATAATAGCGCACATTTATCTAGGTTAACACTACTTACATGTTCCACAAATTGTGGTCGACCAAGCCTCTTCTAGTCGACTAACGGTTAGTCTACTATTAGCAGGCAGCCCTAGTATTTTGTTAGATTTACACTTAATAAAAAAAGGTCAATTGGGTAATATTCAATGGTCTCTAGAATGATGTATTGTATATTATTGTTCTTCTGTTAGTGATCTACATTCGGTTTCCAGCCTCATCTTTCAGAAACACCCAAGATATTAGAAAAGATGTTTCACTTACCCAGTAAAAGCGACAGACTCCTGAAGAAACCTCTCATGTTCACTTCTCGATTCTTTCTGCTTTTATTTGAGCACTGAATGAAAGTTGTTCCTGGGAGAGAGAGAGAAAGAGAGATGATAGAATGATGCAAAAGTTCAGCTTTACATACCAGTGTGACTTCAGTCAGTCATGTCACATGATCATATTTCTCCTCCTCCATTCCCATATTTATCCTCCTCCGTTCCCATATTTCTCCTCCTCCGTTCTCATATTTCTCCTCCTCCGTTCCCATATTTCTCCTCCTCCGTTCCCATATTTCTCCTCGTCCCTTCCCATATTTCTCCTCCTCCGTTCCCATATTTCTCCTCCTCCGTTCCCATATTTCTCCTCCTCCGTTCCCATATTTCTCCTCCTCCGTTCCCATATTTCTCCTCCTCCGTTCCCATATTTCTCCTCGTCCCTTCCCATATTTCTCCTCCTCCGTTCCCATATTTCTCCTCCTCCGTTCCCATATTTCTCCTCGTCCCTTCCCATATTTCTCCTCCTCCGTTCCCATATTTCTCCTCCTCCGTTCCCATATTTCTCCTCCTCCGTTCCCATATTTCTCCTCGTCCCTTCCCATATTTCTCCTCCTCCGTTCTCATATTTCTCCTCCTCCGTTCCGATATTTCTCCTCCTCCGTTCCCATATTTCTCCTCCTCCGTTCCCATATTTCTCCTCGTCCCTTCCCATATTTCTCCTTCTCCGTTCCCATATTTCTCTCTTTCTTGTTGACTGGAACTGAAACATTTTTCACATAAAAACAGGGTCATATTTTTCAAATAAATCATCTTTCAAATCTGTGTATAAACAGGCGAACAAGCTATGAGATTAATGTCTAGTGATTAATGATATCAAAATTGCCAAAGTAACTTTATTAACAAAGAATCTTAATTATTTCTAATATTGCCTGATTATAGTGTTCTTTTGTCCCCGATAGACTTGGTTGTCATTTGAGTAGGAATACAATGAATCATTTGAATAGGCAGACAACTCTTTTGCCTACAGTACATGCAAATAATGTTTGTGTCCTCTTTTCTTTGGAAATAAGCTAAGAAAATGACTTGATGTAGATGAGATGTTGTGACATGCTGGTGGAATGAAGATGGACAGTGTTGTGACTGTTTGCATTCGAACCAAAATTATTTTTAGTTGGTAAATTTTTGTCACTTGGCTTTTATGTGTGATTTTAGTTTTCAAAACCCTCCTTATGAAAACATTAGACAGTTGCCAAGAAATCTGGCCCAGATCCGCGACTCATATTTTACATCTGGGGCTCTGGTCTGTGATGCACATTTAGGCTATCAGACAATTAAGGCACAAACACCCACACAATTTGTAATTTTCAAAATAGTTTTTTTATTTTAAAAAGGCAAAAAGAGAACACTATGAACAACGATAATCAACAACGATCTGTAGATGTGAATCCAGATGAACAAAAAACACAAAACAATACAAACCAATACAATCAAGTGAGAAAAAAATAATATGGTTAAAGATAAATGTTAATTATTCATATATAAAAATACAAAACGAAGTAAAACCTAATGTGAACACAATATTAACACTGTGTAGCTACACATTTCACTGCTCATTAGTTGGATGCGATCGGGCACGGCGGCCACCCCCGCGGTCGCAAGCCAGATTAAACCATCTGATGGCGTAGTGATTAATCTCCGTGTCGGTGGCTTTTTCAGACATGCGGTTCTTCCTCACTGCTCCTGTAAGACGTACAAAAAGCACACAAAGCAAAGAAACAAAGAGTTAATGTTAGATTCAATATTCAAAGATTCTTTATTACATGACATTATAATGCTTGCACAAATAAATAATAATAAATGTGACTAAAGTGGTGTGCAGCTCATCATCACTCCAATCACCCACAGTACAAAAGACACACTCACACGCTCAGTCACTGTCCGGTCTCGTTTGTAATTGGTACTTACCTCTATGCTTACTTCAAGGACTTCTTATATGCTACTTACCTTCTTCCATTGTTCCCTCCAAAGAGTCTCCTGTGTTCCACCCTCGTGTGTGTGTGTCTCCATCCTCTTCTCCATTCCACACCTCTCTCCAGCGATCTCTACAGCAAGTATTCCGAGCGACTTCTCCAAGATTCCTTCGTCCACCTCTCACGATCCTCATCACCATTCACCTGCACTTCCGTCATCATACTGGTCTGCTCAAAATAAACACCACTTCCCATACTTCTTGTCTCCGTCCCTTCTGTACTGTAACACATCCATACATATTCATAATCTTTTTAATAATTCATCTAATTTTACATGTGGCCTGAGAAAGTCATGTCTATTATCACTGATAAATTCAAACGTGCTTCCGCGCTTTGGCTGGCGCTGAGCCAATGCTTTTCATATATCACTATTCAACCACATAATGTTTATTTGAGGTTTCAGAGATTTAAATAAACATTTAAATTACTAGCCTATATAAAAAAGACATGTATAGTTTGTTCAATTTAAAGTTCCATACACTGATATCTATGAAAGCTGCAATAATAATGCTTTCAATTATATTTTGAATAATTGTTTTATTCATATCAGATACACATTGTGCATGAAACAACGTTTTTTGTTCTCCCATGTTCACTGGCCACTTATATGTATGTATTTCGGAGAAAATTTATGAATTTACGTGATGTAAACAGATCCTCTGAATTGCAAATTCACCGCGCGTTATATCAACTAACATCATCATTATAAAGGTGTTTAAACGACAAAACACATCCACATATTTGACAATCGGAATATATCACAATTCATGATGTAGTTAACAAGTTTGTAAATATTTTGAAAAAAGAAAGGGAAAACGAAACAAACGCGATACTTATTTGTATTAATTTGTGACTGCATGACGCGTTGGCATGGAAATAATAATAATAATATGATTATTTTTTATAGCGCCTTTCAAGAACCCAAGGTCGCTTCACAATGGAGTACAAGAGTACAATCAATTTACAGTCAGAAAGACTGTCAGCCTGTTCATTATAGCAAACAAACAAGCAGGTGTACAACAACCATAAATACGTTCTAAAATAACGGTCGCTTTACAAAAACCTCACACTGTGGGCTCAGCTATAGACTGCCGACTTCAGACGTTTCTTTGGTGGAAATAAAGCGTCGCTGTTTGGTCCCTCTGCCACAGTTAATCCAGTGTGGACAGTAGTAGCCTCCGTGTCTCTGATAAGCACGGCACTTTAAGCTGGTGCACCGCTGGTGTAACTTTGTTTTCGTTCCGTGCAAAAGAAACACTTGGTGTAGCAGAGCCTTTACGGTTAATTAACCGTGACGTTTTTAAGCGCGGTTAATCGCTGCATCCCTAGTTGCTTCATGGTCTACATTAGTGTCGGCATGTGGAGGTCAGAAGCTACAAAAACAACACCAAATTTAGGATGACAACAATGTAGCAAAAGCAGACAACACAGAAAATACTACATAACTGAATTGAAATCATTTTCTAGAAGTATTGTTTTAACATTGGTTTTAATGTTTCTGAGTGAATTTCTCAATGGTAAAATGGTCCGTATTGGTTTTGTTGTTAACCATATCATGTGATTCAACATTGTGTAAGCATATGGTAAGTTGTTAATGCTATGTCTGCACAAATACTTGGGTTGGGCACAAATACTTCAATAGCTCTTTATCTGTAGCTAGTTGCCAAACCATCAGAGGACATCCCGGGAGGTGGATGGTGTAGAGACAGATCTGTGTAGTTGTTCTGAGATGAACAGTTGTAAGGAGAGCCTTGAAGGGGAGCGTGGTAGAGGTGGAGAAAATGAGGATGGCACTGGAGGGGGTGGGTTGCTAAACAATAATCATAAAACATAAGGGAAGGGTTATAAGGGTGATATTTTAGTGACATTTGGAACAGAAGAGTTATAAAAAAACAGCAATTTAATAGTTTAACAATTGATTTCCACAAATACTGGTTATATTTACCATCGTGACATTAATGAGGGTCCTGAAGATGGGCGATGTTGAGCTCATGCTTTCTTGGGTGCAGGATCTCTAATTCAGTACATGTCTTACATTAGTATTTCTATGTATGTGACAAATAAAATCCCTGTATCCTTGTATTATATCCATTTAAACCTGACAAATATCATAAACATGATTCTCTTGTAAGGGTGGGCACCTACAGTGGTTCAGGCTGCAGGGTTGCCGAAAGACTAAAGAAACTTTATGAGCAAGATGGTAGAAAACTGTACATTTCTCGTCTATATCCACCCACTGTACTTATACCAACGACGGAAATAAGCGCAGTTACAATAGCTAAATATGTGGGAGAGCGTTGCTATAGTGTGACTATATTGTATTGCAATAGGAAGCACTTCAAAGTCAATACCAAATCAAAACTAGTTAGCAATCATTTATAATTGAAAGAATTTAATGACAAAATCTGGTTATGGTTACACTTAAAGTAGTTACAAAATAGATGTATGAGATGATAAAAACTTATACCATTAATCGTACCCAGCATGAATAGAATGTTACCTGAGGGATAGAAAGAGAGAGAGAAGGAGAGAGAGAGCAAAAGAGACAGAGAAGAAGAGAGCAAAGAAGAGAAGAGCCAAAGAGAAGGCCCCCAAGAAGAGAGAGAGCCAGAGAATAGAAGAAGAGAGCAGAGAATCAAAGGCCCCCGAGAGCAAGTTACAACCTTCTTTTATACTTCCTTGACCATGTAACTCAAACCCTATTGTGAGTCATTCAAACTGACCAATCAGACCAAACTTCCCCCACTGTACTTAAGGGGTGACACACCTTTGGCCTACAGGCCTTCAGAATCTCTGTCTTTAGAAATTCCAAATGGCCCTTCTGATAAGAAAGATGGGGGTTGAAAACAGTAAAGCAGTATGTCTTTGTTCAATTGCAAATATCAAATATCTTTGATTATTTTCAATCCTACAATTCCCCCCTTGGCACCGTTGGCCACAATCATTGAGTCCAAAGGTGGCACAGTCCACGAAGACATGCTTTCTGTTGTGTGTAGATGTCATCTTCAGACTTGTTGCAAAAGCAGCTGGTCAGTCTTCAGTCTTTGTTCTCATTTCAGTCCTGCATGAGAAGGCTCCATCAAATGGTGTTGCATCATTCCTTGATATGCAAAACGTCCATTAAATGCTTCACACCTCGAGAACAGTCTCTAAAGATGAGAGCAAACGCTTGTCCCTCTTTCTGAGGCAGGACACAGGATGTGAACTTGTGCAGCAGGGATCCTGTGATTTAAAAGAACATATAGCACAACAAAGAGCAAAAGCATACATGGCATTTGTCATTGGTCAGAAGTTTGATGTGGTCAGATTAAAATAGTCTCTGGCAATAAGCCCTTAAATCGATGTACTTAATAAAGTGGTCAAGGTTGAGAATAAAAGAAGATCTCACAAGCTCTTACATTGTTTCTGGAAACATTAAACATAAATTGCATTATAACAAAACAACAATCCTTGTTGGTTTTAAACCCCCCTTTTCATGAAGAGTATCAGCAAAATATTCTGTGTAACCAAATACAGAGATTCAATTGAATAGATGTCCAAAAACATTGTTGCAAGTCAAATGGACAAAATACAAAGAATCAGAAATCAAATAAGTTCAAAATCAAATGCATTGTTACAATACAATGAAAAATCACTTAGGTAAGAATGAGAAATACTCGTTTTTTAACTTGGTGAGACAAATAATAACTAACTGATTTAGTAAATCTAAAGAAAAACAAAACAAACAATAACTGGAAGAAATTCACAGTTATAACACAGATGTAAAGACTTTCATAAAATTGTATGCATACATTTTGTGAGGCAGATGTAGATTTGACTTTGTGTGTGAAGATCAAATCTATGTGGCTGCAATTAGCTGTGGCTATGTGTAAATCATGCCCCAAACATGGTGAGGAGGGTTTACAATTGTGATGTAAATTTGGTCCTGTTGTTGTAACAGGGAGCCAGCATGAGAATGTGAGTATGAGGTGTGGTCTGACTCAAAATCTTCCCACACCAATGTTTTGTTAAGGAGCATGATAAAGTGCAAAGGTCAGAGTTACGGAATCCTGCTGTGATGAAAGCATTTTCATGGTTAATGCAATTGTAAATTACACTGTAGCCACACGGCAATTCTGTGCTCCTGTACATGGGTCTACTGCAGCTATATAGGAAATAGCAGAGTGTTCCACTTAGGAGACAAACAAATTCAATATAGAAACACATGCAACTTGAAATTGCTATACAATTCCAGTATTAAAGTTATTCCAGTTTACACAAGATACATGGCCTAGAATGCGTAGCATCTACAACCTTTATCCTAAGTGTTTCATACAACACTTACAGTAAAGCAATCATGTGTTTTAAAGAATAAACTTAACTAGTCTATGTGTATCTAGTAGCACAAACAACTATAATGTATGTTAAATGAGCACAGTGTGTTAAGTACAATTACAAATTTGGAAATACAAACAGGATCATTGCAATTTGGATGTTTAACTATTACACTCATTGCTATGAGGCTGCTAGCCCACTAGCCAGTGAGGTTAATAGCTGAAGGCCTTGCATGAACACTGCAGATAACTCACTGAGAGTTTTACCTGCAAATGAGCGCTGATCTTTGCCCTTAGAAAGTAATTTCCTATTTTTCTGAAAATAAGGTGGAGGTCGACCCCTACCCAGTGACCAGCATTTTTCCTCTGAATGGCCTATTTTCTGACAGGAACTGCAAAACCTGTTCTCTTTGCCATTGGGTTGTCTGCTATGTTCTGCTGGAGTTTGAGGATATTCATGACTCTCTAATGCTTGCACACCATGCGTTCTGGTACATGACTCTGCGCTATTACGGTGCTGCATCACCTTAAGAACTGAAATTTCAGTGATTTCTCCTTGTGATTTTTACACTTTTCAGTCAGGGCTAACTGCTCAGCTAGTAATTTATCTAGCTGTGTTTGAAGATCTTGAATCTTTGCCTCAGACTTTTGTGCCTCTGCGTTTTTAGAATGCACTTCTTTACATTTAGCATCTAGACTTGATAATAGAAATGGTGTCACATTATGTAGCCTTTTAAAACTTATGAAGTTTAAAGCCTCAATTATTTCACCATGTTTTAATTTCTTTTGGTGTTTGCCAATTATGTCCCACCATTTAAGCATTTCATCATCTGAACTTTTAATTCCAATATACTCTTTCTTCAGTTTGGACAAGGTAGGCTCAACTTTTTCACTCCATAAAGCAAACAATACGTCACTGTTATCAGAAATTTTTCCCTTCCATCCCCGAGGAGATAATCTGAATATTCTCGAATTGTACAGTAATGGGACTATTGAAGCTATTTAAAACCTTCTACGTTCTGTTTCATGCCATTCATAAACAATGAAAACAGACTTACCCATTCCTTGGTCAGAAGGTCAGCTTTAATCCATTCACAAGATCAACTGTGAAAAAATTTCCTCATTCTGATGACCGATCAAAATAAATTTCAGAAAATTCACTGCAAGGGATCCCGGGTTTCGGCACCATCTGTAAGGGTGTCACTGCAAGGGATCCCGGGTTTCGGCACCATCTGTAAGGGTGCGCACTTCAAGGGATCCCGGGTTTCGGCACCATCTGTAAGGGTGTCACTACAAGGGATCCCGGGTTTCGGCACCATCTGTAAGGGTGGGCCGCCTACAGTGGTTCCGGCTGCAGGGTTGCCGAAAGACTAAAGAAACTTTATGAGCAAGATGGTAGAAAACTGTACATTTCTCGTCTATATCCACCCACTGTACTTATACCAACGACGGAAATAAGTGCAGTTTCAATAGCTAAATATGTGGGAGAGCGTTGCTATACTGTGATTATATTGTATTGCAATAGGAAGCACTTCGAAGTCAATACCAAATCAAAACTAGTTAGCAATCATTTATAATTGAAAGAATTTAATGACAAAATCTGGTTATGGTTACACTTAAAGTAGTTACAAAATAGATGTATGAGATGATAAAAACTTATACCATTAATCGTACCCAGCATGAATAGAATGTTACCTGAGGGATAGAAAGAGAGAGAGAAGGAGAGAGAGAGCAAAAGAGACAGAGAAGAAGAGAGCAAAGAAGAGAAGAGCCAAAGAGAAGGCCCCCAAGAAGAGAGAGAGTCAGAGAATCAAAGGCCCCTGAGAGCAAGTTACAACCTTCTTTTATACTTCCTTGACCATGTAACTCAAACCCTATTGTGAGTTATTCAAACTGACCAATCAGACCAAACTTCCCCCACTGTACTTAAGGGGTGACACACATTTGGCCTACAGGCCTTCAGAATCAAACACCACATTAATTTACAGCCAGCAGATTCACACTTACCCTGTAACTACATGAAACAAGAGGGTAACAAACACCACTTTAATTAAAAGCCCGCAGATTCACACTTACCCTGTAACTACATGAAACAAGAGGGTAACAAACACCACTTTAATTTACAGCCCGCAGATTCACACTTACCCTGTAACTACATGAAACAAGATGGTAACAAACACCACTTTAATTTACAGCCAGCAGATTCACACTTACCCTGTAACTACATGAAACAAGAGGGTAACAAACACCACTTTAATTAAAAGCCTGCAGATTCACACTTACCCTGTAACTACATGAAACAAGAGGGTAACAAACACCACTTTAATTTACAGCCCGCAGATTCACACTTACCCTGTAATTACATGAAACAAGAGGGGAACAAACACCACTTTAATTTACAGCCCGTAGATTCACACTTACCCTGTAACTACATGAAACAAGATGGTAACAAACACCACTTTAATTTACAGCCCGTAGATTCACACTTACCCTGTAACTACACGAAACAAGAGGATAACAAACACCACATTAATTTACAGCCCGTAGATTCACACTTACCCTGTAACTAAATGAAACAAGAGGGGAACAAGCACCACTTTAATTTACAGCTGCAGATTCACACTTACCCTGTAACTACAAGAAACAAGAGGGTAACAAACACCACTTTAATTTACAGCTGCAGATTTCCAAGTGTTATCCAATAGTCTCACTGAATGGGTCATGCAGAACAGCAGTGTTTGACATTCACTGTGTTAGCCCTGTCTTATCGTCAGTCCTAATAGGCAGTAGAGAGCAGGTGGCTTACACAGGGTGCTGGAAGAGGGCAGCCGGCTGGGTCACTGACTCGGCTCCTCAGCGAAAAGCTAAAGATGCAACGCACCTGCTGCTCATTTTATTGCTTACGCTGCAAGGAAGAGCAGCTGATGCAATTGTCGCATGCCAATGTGCATTGGCTTGTTTTAGTTACACTCAAAGTAGATTGGCCTAGCGAGATTCCTATTCGTCGGTCATCGACATGGCATCTCCGTTCCCTCCTTGTAACTGAGATGTTCGTTGTTGAACATTGCAAGCTTAATCAAGTTTCAAGTTAAATTCATTTCTAGAGCACATTTAAAAACAACAGTAGTTGACCAGTAGTTGAAATGCTGTACATGTAAAGGGTCCTAAAACAAACAACAATAACAGGGTAATGTACAAAGTATATACATTACAAATCTGAAAAAAAGAAGACAGCTCTCAGACTGAATTAAATGCCAAAGAATAAAAATATGTTTTAAGACTAGTTTTAAAAGCAGACAGAGTTGGGGCCATCCTCACAGACAATGTTAATGAATTCGATCTCCCCTGTGCTTCAGTCTTACTCTAGGGACGGTCAGCAGCATATGGTCAGCAGACCTTAGAGAACTTGATGGGGTGTGCAATTGTATAAGGTCAGAAATGTAAGTTGGGGCTAGGCCATTTAAGGATTTATAGACCTTAAAATCTATCCTACAATGGACCGGAAGCCAATGTAGGGAAGCCAATATGGGGGAAATATGGTCCCGTATTCACGTTCGTGTTAAAAGTCAGGCTGCAGCGTTCTGCACTAACTGCAGGCGTGAGAGAGAGGCCTGGTTGATACCAACATAAAGGGCATCACAATAGTCTAAACGAGATGAAATAAAAACATGTATAAGCTTCTCAAAATCATTACATGACAAAAAGGCTTAACTTTACATAAGAGCATTAACTAATAAAAACTTGACCTGACTACAGAGTTTATCTGTTTGTCAACAATCAAAAATATTTACTAATGCATGAATGTGATTGATACCTTATTAAGTGACAGCAAAATGTTTTCTTAAAGATGGATCACTATACTATAAAATACAGGTAACAGGAATCGACCAGAGAATATGCGGTAAGCTATTCTTACTTCATTCTTACTCCATAGTCAAGAGTGTTAAAGTTAATGAGATAATTAAGTGATTAATTGAGTGATGATTGAGCATTAGTGATGAACACCTGATGATAATGAGCAGAATCACTGAAGGAAAGCGAAACAACCATTATTTATTTTTAAGTCACCATGTGGTGGACTGAATCAATGATTGCAATCAGAACCTAATTGTTGATTACGTGGGTGATGTGTTATTTTTACATTATTGATTATAGCAGCATTATAATTTTACAGTATGAGACTCTATACAAAAAGTTTTGAACTACTTGACTGTTTGTATACACACAGACATCAAGAATCAGCATATGAATCTCAACAACGGTGACAAAAAATACTCAGATTAACAGATAAACTCAGAATTTCACCAAAAAAGCTCCTAAATATGACAACAAAAACAACAGCACAAAAAAAAAATAGTAAGAATAAAATAAATTACTAAGACAATTCAGATCATAATTTAATAATGCCGCAATGCATGCAGGGATCATGGATGAGTTTTGATTGCTGAACCCAGCAATGAGTTTGGGAACCCCTGCAATAGTCCTTACAAAGCAGCAAAGGCCTCATCAAACAAATACGTCTTAAGACGGGTTTTAAACATATTTACAGAGGTAGACGATCTGATAGACATTGATAAACCATTCCACAACTTTGGGGCAGCAACTGAGAAAGCGCAATATCCTTTGCCTTTTAAAGGATTAGTTCACTTCAAAATGAAAATTTCCTAATATCTTACTCACCCCTATCTCATCCAAGATGTTCATGTCTTTCTTTCTT
Source organism: Rhinogobio ventralis (assembly GCA_039654625.1). Classification (NCBI taxonomy): domain Eukaryota; kingdom Metazoa; phylum Chordata; class Actinopteri; order Cypriniformes; family Gobionidae; genus Rhinogobio; species Rhinogobio ventralis. The sequence continues at coordinate 51,824,176 of CM077193.1, read as the reverse complement.
CAGTCAAAAAAAAGTTTTTTGTGGAAAACGTTCCAGGATTTTTCCACACAATGTTTTTCAATGGCAACCAACGGTTGAAGGTCCAAATCAATGCAGTTTCAAAGGAAGGGCTTCAGAGGCTCTGCACGATCCCAGACGAGGAATAGGGTCTTATCTAGACAAACCATCAGCCATTTAAAAAAACAACAACATTTATATACTTTTTAACCTCAAATCCGTGACTTCTGTGTTGTTATTCTTGACTGTGTATGGCGGCATCACGCCCGAAAGGTCACGCGTGATATAGCTGGAAGTGCTGACCCAGTGCTGAAAAACTCTCATCTCATGTTCTCCTCCAACTGAAAAATTGTCCGACATTGTTGTTTTACCTTTATTTTTGTTGCACGTTTGTTTTAACACTGGGTCAGTACTTCCATGTATGTCACGCGTGTGACCTTTCCGACGTGATGCCGCCATGCAAAAGCAGAACACCAAAGTCACGCATTTGAAGTTAAAAAGTATATACATTTAAATTTTTTTGGAAAATGTCAGATGATTTATCTAGATAAGACCCTATTCCTCGTCTGGGATCATGCAGAGCCTCTAAAGCCCTTCCTCTAAAAACCACATTGATTTGGACCTTCAACTGTTGGTTGCCATTAAAGTCCATTGTGTGGAGAAAAATCCTGGAATGTTTTCCTCAAAAAAATTATTTTCTTTTCGACTGAAGAAAGGAAGACATGAACATCTTGGATGAGATGGGGGTGAGGAAATTATCAGGAAATGTTCATTTTGAAGTGAACTAATCCTTTTAAGTGTGAATTTCAGGGAGCATCTGGTCATGGGATCTCAGAGATCTCGGTGTGCAAAGGAAGTTTATAAGCTCAGAAATATATTTTGGTGCCAGTCTGTGTAGGGCTTTAAAAGTATATAAAAGCACCTTGTACTTTATCCTAAATTATACCAAAAATCTGTTAGCTGGGTTGTTGACAAATCTGCAAAATTTGCAACAACATGGAAGAGCCATACAATTACAGCCATTGTACACTAATAAATAGCTGACTGAAATCATAATGTTTATGCTAAATCAAATCTCTTTTGTAGAGCCCATCATGATGCCACACCATTAAAACCAGGTCCTCCAGCGCTTTACCGCCTGAACACTGAACAAAAACATATTGATGGGAATGATAGAAAGGTCAGACGGTGGACATATGGACGAAGAGACAGAAACAAGCAGAACAAAGTCATACTGATGGTGGGAGAAACCGGCTCTGGGAAAACCACCATCATCAACACCATGATCAACCACTTACTGGGAGTGAAGTTTGAGGATCAAGAGTGGTATGAAATCACAGAAGAAGAAAAACATGAAGATCAATCACAATCCCAGACACGTGAGATCACTGTTTATGAGGTGTTTGTTGAAGAAAACCCAACATCTCTGACCATCATTGACACTCCAGGATACGGAGACACTGAAGGATACGAGAAGGATGGAGAGATTTCTGAGTATCTGAGCAGAATATTTTCAGATGAGGATGGGATTGATTATATTGATGCAGTGTGTTTTGTGATGAAGGCGACTCAGAATCGTCTCTCTGGAAAAGAGTATTGCATATTTCACTCAGTTCTGTCTCTGTTTGGTAGAGATATAGAGAACAACATTGTGTTTCTACTCACACATTCAGATTGAGGACCTCCAACAAATGCTCTCAATGGCATTAAGAAAGCAGAAATACCCTACAGAAGAGATGAAGACAATGAACCCGTTCACTTCTTATTCAACAACCGACAGAAAGAGAAAAGAGACAAACGGTATGAGCGAGTTTTGAAATCAGCCTGGGAAATGGGAGAGGAAAGCATGAATGAGTTCTTCACACTCCTGGAAGAAAAGAACAGAAAAAGTGTTCAGATGACATTAGATGTTCTGAATGAGCAAAGACAACTTGAGGCCTGTGTCTCTAATCTGATGGACCGAATCAATGAGAAGGAGTTAAAAATGAAAGAATTGAATCAGATTCAGGAAGCCCTCAGACAGAACAGAGAGAAGATTGAGAGATGTGAAAACTTTCAGTTTACAGTCGAAATAAGCAAACACGTCAAAGAGAACAGAAAATGTGTGACAAAGACAAAGGATGTCATTATGACATTTGATGAGCTCAAACAGGAGCATGAACGCACTGGTGAAAAGCCCAAAACCAGTGGTGACAAAACAAAATATGAAGATACCATGAAGCAACATGAAAGTAGCATGAAAGAGATCTCACACCGATCACAAGTTCAGTATGGAGTACTGCAGGGCTCAGTGCTAGGACCGTTGCTTTTCACCCTGTACATGCTACCACTGGGAGATATCATTAGGAAGCATGGCGTTAGTTTTCATTGTTATGCTGACGATACTCAGCTCTATATTTCTTCACGCCCTGACGAAACTTACCAATTCACAAGATTAACGGAATGCATAGCTGATATAAAAAATTGGATGACTAGTAATTTCCTGCAACTTAATTCAGAAAAAAATGAATTTTTAATTATTGGACAAAAAAACTCCACATGTAGTAACCTAGAATACTGTCTAACACTTGATGGCTGCTCTGTCAAGTCCTCGTCGTCAGTTAGGTACCTGGGTGTGCTCTTTGATACCAATCTCTCATTTGAAAGCCACGTTTCTAGCATCTGTAAAACTGCATTCTAGCATCTTAAAAATATATCTAAATTACGGCATATGCTTTCAATGCAAAATGCTGAACAGTTAGTTCATGCATTCATGACCTCAAGGCTAGATTATTGTAATGCTCTACTGGGTGGTTGCCCTGCTTGCTTAATAAATAAACTGCAGCTGGTCCAAAACGCAGCAGCTCGAGTTCTTACTAGAACCAGGAAGTATGACCATATTAGCCCGGTTCTGTCAACACTGCACTGGCTCCCTATTAAACATCGCATACATTTTAAAATCTTGCTAATTACTTACAAATCACTAAATGGTTTAGCTGCCCAGTACATGAGCGAGCTCTTAACGCATTATACTCCATCACGTCTATTGCGGTCTCAAAACTCTGGCCAGTTGATAATACCTAGAATATCAAAATCAACTGCAGGCGGTCGATCCTTTTCCTATTTAGCACCCAAACTCTGGTACAGCCTTCCTAGCATTGTTCGGGAAGCTGATACACTCTGTCAGTTTAAATCTAGACTAAAAATGCATCTCTTTACTATGGCATACACATAAAACATTTTAATTTATATTTTATTCAAATTGTTAGGCTGCATTAACTAGGTCAGCCGGAACCGGGAACACTTCCCATAACACCTGATGTACTCGTTACATCATAAGAGGAATGGCATCTACGCTAATGTTAGTCTCTCTGTTTATCCCGAGGTTTACTGCAGTCAGCCGGATCCGGGCCGTATCCAGATCAGATGGTGGACCAGCGCCCAGACATTACCAACGCATCCCTGAAGTGTCTGCAGAGACCGTGTCAATTAGTCTTCCCTCTGAAATTGCTCATCGACATGGCATCCTCAATGGATCCATCTCCGGCGTGATGACTCCGATATTTCGAATATTCCGATCTAATATTACTTCTGACCTATAAGGCTGCCAAAATAATAAACATACACTGTTTGTTAATTGGCCAGAGGAGAACTGGCACCCCGACTGAGCCTGGTTTCTCCCAAGGTTTATTTTTCTCCATTAGGACACCTGATGGAGTTTTGGTTCCTTGCCACTGTCGCCTTTGGCTTGCTCAGTTGGGGACACAAAATTTTCAAATAAATATCCAAATAAATGTAATTACTAAACTAAATTAACTATATCAACTACATTACTTGAATATATATGATAATTGAAATGAGCTGATGACATCACCGTTTTCTCCAGAGCGGCTGTACAGCCGAATCAAATTCTGTTCATTATTTTCCTGTTTAACACTGTGAAGCTGCTTTGAGACAATCTGCATTGTAAAAAGGGCTATATAAATAAAGTTCACTTGACTTGACTAAGAATAAAAGAGAAATAGAAGAAAAACTGATCCGTGATCTGGAGAAGATTAAAGAAGAAAAGTCCAACCTGTTGCATGAAGCTTATAAGACCGTCATGAGTCTGTCTGAGATCGCTTTAAAAGCCGACAGCGCTTTCACTCTTCAACATCTGGAGTTCCTGATTCCCAGACTGAAGGATGAGGGAAAAGATGCATGGATAAAGAACCTGGAGGATCTGAGGAAAGCTGGAGAAGAGAAGAAAAACAAGGGGGCCTTACAGCATGTGAGGAATTTTTTTCAGCCTGTCACCCCCCATTTTGGCAAGTGGGGCATTTTGACATACACAGAATAAAAGGGCTGCTGCTCAAAAGTCTTTCTGAATAGACACATAACCAAAATATATTTAGAAAGCCAACACTTGAGAGTTTACATCTGAAGACTCAGAATCACTCAGACTGTTATTAATATGGAGATATATAGGCTCAAACATAAAAACAAAAATAAAAAATATTAAGAATATATTTTTAAATGTCTAAAAATATTATGTTAATGTAGTATAACAACACGTGTGGCTTCTACGAAGCATTTTGTAAGACCTTGTCAAGGGATTTTTTAGAGAAAGCTAAGATAAGATGCTAATCAAATATGTTATTGCCCTGTAAACACCCATTTGCAGTCTTTTGTCTAATGTCTGACGAGGTGAACTTGCTCTATTGTTCTCAATCGCATGTTTCACACTTCTGGCGGTATGAGGCTTAATCCTCATTATTATTTTATAGAATAATGGAGCCATTACTCCATTATTCTATTAAAAGAGCAGCAGCTCCACTGGGGATGGGATCATCTCCATGGCAAAGACTCGCGGGGTAACGGATACAATATTTACTTAAGAATTCAGAATAAGAAAACAGATGACCATTTGGAATTACAAGCTGAGAAACCAAAACAATATTATTATTAAACCAATCTGGAAAAAAAAGTGCTTTATTTTGATATTGGATGTCATGCTTATTCCAAATAAAATACCTGTCGGGACTAAAATTATGTTTGTAGATTAAGTGCCAGGTAAAAGTACCTGCTTATGGAAATTTGATCATTTGATGGGCAATTTAGAGATATTATAATTACATACTAGCAGAAAGGGGAGACCACCAACTTTAGAGAAAATATATTTGGGAATATGGATTCAGAATCATTCAGGAACTGCCTCAGTCAATTGATCCCTCATGTTCAAAGCTTTATGACAACAGAATTTTTAATGTAATGTCTCTTGTATTTCCATAAAGCATCCTCTCCACCTCTTCACAGATTGACTTGTTCACATGTAAAGAAAGAGCGGGATAGGTCAATCTAGAGATGCCCTCCACCTTGGCAAGGAGAGCCCTTCTCTCTGGAGCCAGGAATTTAGCTTTTTCTTTGCTTTAGTAATTACTGGATCAAAGTTTAATATACCTCTCGCATTGATATTGTTACAAATGATGAATATCCTTTAGTTATATTTAATGTTGTTGTCATCAGCAGCAGTGATATCATTATTCATCAGTTTCAACACTAGATGGCCTCAATGTACAGTGTTGAATAAATATCCCTTTACAAGACAGAATAACAGCTCAACTTACAGAAACATATTCATACTTATATCCTGTAAAGTTGAGTTTTCTGTCATTCAGAAGCTTTTATAACAGTCATGCATTTGACAAACACTTTTTGACCACCACAATAAATACATGCACACAATATAACACATTCATGCTTTCTGTTAGTGTCATTTTTCCTGCTAGTTGTGTGGGTTATTAATATTGTGCATTGGCAAACTAGAATGCATCCAAATAAACAGGGCTATTTTAAAGATTAATAAAGACAATAACGTGTAATTCATTTTGTAATAAAGTGTAGTAAGTAGTTATGCATAAAATGATCATTCTTTTGATCAATGCGGCGCAAAAGCAGTGTTTAATCTTACATGTGGATTTATATCTAGAAGTTGAACACAAATCATATTTAATTCAATCTTTTATTGATGGAAACATGAATGTTTTTATGACAATGGCACTTCAAATCAGAGATTTCTCATGTGCTAGTTTCATTTATCCAGGTTGGTTTGTTATTCTGGCTATAGTTTTAGTCATTTCCTCCATGACCTGCTCTAACTGAATCATCTCTATCCACATCTGAACGAACGCCTGTCTAACCGGCAGCAATCTCATCAGCTGAGCTCCGATCAAACACGACGTCTGAGACTTTATCAGCGCAGCCGATACACTGATGTCATAGATCTGTATGAAGCGCACTAATTCACTGGCAGAGGAGAAATACTGACTCAAATACCTGACATCATGCCCGGGGTTACTGAGGTCTGTCAATATTTCATGAACACGCTGACTGATGGCTGTCATCTTGTCAGTCATAGGGGTGATTTCATACTGAATCATCAAAAGTTCAGCTTCAGTGTGCTGTATGAATTGCTCCTGCTGGCTCATGATCTTCTTGCTCCAGAGCTGATCAGCGATCGCAGCGGCTGAAAGCACAACGGCTCCTGCTCCTGTGACAAGAGCGGAACAGCCCAGATGAGCTGGAGCTAAAACCAACCCCAAACCCATCAGGAAGCCTCCAGCCACTTCCACATTTCCTGCATTAGTGACGGCTCCAGCAGCCCGTCTGAAATCTTCTTCATATCTGTGGACGAGAAGACAAACTCTCTCCATCCTCTGCTGGATCTGAGGGAAATCTCTCCGATAGAGGGCGAGCAATTCAAATTCAAGATGAGCAAAAACACATCTAGAGGGGAAACAGCTTATTAAAATGGAGAATTTGTAATGCACATATTTCACTAAAAATGTAGATTCAACTATTTTAATATTTTATGATACATGCTCATAAAACTACTTTGCTTTATAAAGCAATAATCACATATATGAAGAGATAATTCTAGCAACGCATAAAAACATTCTCTTACAGTATGTTGGGATGTTGCTCTTTGCTCTTGCTCTGACGTTTGCGTTTGTTCCTTTTTATTTTTCTTACATTGACTCTGCAACACACCGTCAGAGCTAAAACAAGAAAATACAATAATACTGGTGTTTCACGGGAGAAATTTACAATTACACAAAAATATCAACGATGGTCTATAACAACATTACAAACAGCACCGCCGCTCCCACCGCCACGCGCACCAGACTGTGAAGTGAAATCTGTGAATATGGATTATTGAATTTTTAATAATGAAAATGTGTGTGAAATGCATTGAATTGAAATATTCACATCTTAAATATACAACCATGTTGAATTTCAAAAAAATACAATGCATTAAAATGGTTAATGCAATGCATATTTTTTCAAGTAGTGCAATTATTTGGCATTATTTTACTTCCATAAACACAGTTGTCAACAAGAAGCTCCTTTCACCAAGGAGAACGCTTTCCTCTCAGCTGCAGACACCCTGTCTCAAAACAACAGAAAGAAGAAGAAGAAGAAGAAGAAGAAGGAGGAGGAGCTACAAAGTTTTCTGTCGTTGTTTTAATTTCATTTGAGGTAGATGTACGCCTTAACTTTTATGTGTGTAACACAAATGTTTTTAAACTAATTTGGATAGACTGGTCCCGTGCAAGTTAATGTTTTTCGTCGCACTGTAAATCAGAGTTCATCTGTTGAGACGAGCTCGAGCTTCTCCACAGCAACAGAATCCAGGCACGTTCATTACTATAGCAACAGACTCCAGGCGCGTTCATTACTATAGCAACAGACTCCAGGCGCAAGCTGCTCATCCCAAATAAGGGGAGTGGCCACAGTGTTTTCCTCGAGTTGCGCCGGGCAAGAGAGAAACACCTGTGTTGCATTAGCAATCAGAGATTAAAGCTATAAAGATATAATGTTTTTGTTGTTTGGTGGGTTTTCCTGTGAGTGCTGCTCATATTGTAGTGTTGGGGTTTTCCACTACTAAGTTTGGCGGCTGCCGTTGATTTCCCCAAACGCTGTATCCCACGTCCGGTAGCGGGTAAGGAAGCCAGCAGTACACTTTTATTTACATTATTGTATGAGTTGTTGACAGATATATGCTGGTGTCATTGCATTGTTTAATATGCGTGCCTATACCGGTTCCCCGGCACTATTTGTTTGTAAGGTGAGCGTGTGTGTGTGTGTGTGTGTGTGTGTGTGCAGGGGGTATGAGGGCAGGTTATTGTTGTCTCCCATATCGCTCCTATAGGCTACACATATTGACGAAGGCTATGTGTTTAGCCCGACTGGTATCGATGGTATGTTCTGCTTGATATTTGGTGTGTGTTATTTAATTGATTGACTAATGTTTATGTATATGACTTTGAGGTTTGCTGTGCCATGAAATCCTGCATGTTTGGTGACCACATGAATTAACTGAATGGGTGTATTTCCACAACAACCGTTGAAACCCTGTGCTGAATATGTTACCCTGTTTGTTGATTTTTGTATTCTTTCCATAGTTAACCTATTGCTGATTATTATTATTATTAATTCCAAATCTCCAGTTGAATTGTACCTATCATGATCGCATCAACCTGGAGCCCCCTGGGTTTTAATATTATTGTCCATAAATAAAATTGTTACGTTTTTGTATCTGATTTATCTGGAGTAGCCTACTTGAGTGTTTTCTTGGTTATTGAGCCCACATCAAATTCATGGTGCAATAGAGAACCTGCAAATTACCCTTATTGTGTTTGGGGTTATTAAGTACACGTTCATTCAGAAAAAGTTCTTGATTTTGTCACACTTTGTTTTTTCTGACGTGTATCAAGTCTGATATCGTGCTTTGCAATGTCGTGAAGAAAATGAAAGAGTCATACACATATAAATACATAAAAATAACTGCATGACCAATAACACCTTCTGTAACTTCAAGTATGTCTTGTCATGATACTGATAACAATACTGTCCATCCTTTTCATTTCCTTTCTCTTACTATGGTGATACGAAATAATGTCATATATCATAAATCATTTAATTCACAATTCATTCCTCTACCTGAAGACCTCCTGCTGTTGATAATCAACTTTCTTTTTGTGAAATGTTGTGGGTCGTTCGTGCATAGTCTAAAGACCAGCTTAATTTAGCAAAACAGTCATTTCAGGGACATTTTACAGACCAATGTTTTTTCCTTCTGTGATTATGAAGGCTTTGTGAAACTGTACAGCTTTAATCGTTTTTTAAACGACATACACTGAATGAAGCCACAACATGCACAACCTTGAGGCGGATGGGCTACAACAGCAGAAGACCCCACCGGGTACCACTCATCTCCACTACAAATAGGAAAAAGAGGCTACAATTTGCACGAGCTCACCAAAATTGGACCGTTGAAGACTGGAAAAATGTTGCCTGGTCTGATGAGTCTTGATTTCTGTTGAGACATTCAGATGGTAGAGTCAGAATTTGGCGTAAACAGAATGAGAACATGGATCCATCATGCCTTGTTACCACTGTGCAGGCTGGTGGTGGTGGTGTAATGGTGTGGGGGATGTTTTCTTGGCACACTTTAGGCCCCTTAGTGCCAATTGGGCATCGCTTAAATGCCACGGCCTACCTGAGCATTGTTTCTGACCATGTCCATCCCTTTATGACCACCATGTACCCATCCTTCTGTAACTTCAAGTATGTCTTGTCATGATACTGATAACAATACTGTCCATCCTTTTCATTTCCTTTCTCTTACTATGGTGATACGAAATAATGTCATATATCATAAATCATTTAATTCACAATTCATTCCTCTACCTGAAGACCTCCTGCTGTTGATAATCAACTTTCTTTTTGTGAAATGTTGTGGGTCGTTCGTGCATAGTCCAAAGACCAGCTTCATTTAGCAAAACAGTCATTTCAGGGACATTTACAGACCAATGTTTTTTCCTTCTGTGATTATGAAGGCTTTGTGAAACTGTACAGCTTTAATAGTTTTTTAAACGACATACACTGAATGAAATGGCTTCCTTCCTACAGCGAGTACGAACACATTGTATGCCTATGAAAGACGATCGAGCTAATCACAATAGCATACCCAGGTGCAGCCACGACCTTCTTACATCAGGACGCAAAAGACACAAATGATTCGATCAAGATTTTAATAAGGTTGGACTCTTAAGTTTTCATTATTAAGTTGTAATTAGAGTTGTGGTGGTAATTTAGTAGGATGATGATGCAGCGAAACGAAACCGAAACTAAAAACGCATCACTAGCAAAACTCTCGTTTGTTTGGAATAATTAAACAGCTTTTAAACTTTGTAATGTGTCCAAAATGTCACACTTGTTCTTTTTTTTAATATGATGTTACGTTCCATACTCACAATGTCACATTAACATTAGCTGCCAGGAAATGAAAACAAAAACAAAACTACACTCACCTAAAGGATTATTAGGAACACCTGTTCAATTTCTCATTAATGCAATTATCTAATCAACCAATCACATGGCAGTTGCTTCAATGCATTTAGGGGTGTGGTCCTGGTCAAGACAATCTCCTGAACTCCAAACTGAATGTCAGAATGGGAAAGAAAGGTGATTTAAGCAATTTTGAGCGTGGCATGGTTGTTGGTGCCAGATTGGCCGGTCTGAGTATTTCACAATCTGCTCAGTTACTGGGATTTTCATGCACAACCATTTCTAGAGTTTACAAAGAATGGTGTGAAAAGGGAAAAACATCCAGTATGCGGCAGTCCTGTGGGCGAAAATGCCTTGTTGATGCTAGAGGTCAGAGGAGAATGGGCCGACTGATTCAAGCTGATAGAAGAGCAACTTTGACTGAAATAACCACTCGTTACAACCGAGGTATGCAGCAAAGCATTTGTGAAGCCACAACACGCACAACCTTGAGGCGAATGGGCTACAACAGCAGAAGACCCCACCGGGTACCACTCATCTCCACTACAAATAGGAAAAAGAGGCTACAATTTGCACGAGCTCACCAAAATTGGACAGTTGAAGACTGGAAAAATGTTGCCTGGTCTGATGAGTCTCGATTTCTGTTGAGACATTCAGATGGTAGAGTCAGAATTTGGCGTAAACAGAATGAGAACATGGATCCATCATGCCTTGTTACCACTGTGCAGGCTGGTGGTGGGGGTGTAATGGTGTGGGGGATGTTTTCTTGGCACACTTTAGGCCCCTTAGTGCCAATTGGGCATCGCTTAAATGCCACGGCCTACCTGAGCATTGTTTCTGACCATGTCCATCCCTTTATGACCACCATGTACCCATCCTCTGATGGCTACTTCCAGCAGGATAATGCACCATGTCACAAAGCTTGAATCATTTCAAATTGGTTTCTTGAACATGACAATGAGTTCACTGTACTAAAATGGCCCCCACAGTCACCAGATCTCAACCCAATAGAGCATCTTTGGGATGTGGTGGAACGGGAGCTTCGTGCCCTCGATATGCATCCCACAAATCTCCATCAACTGCAAGATGCTATCCTATCAATATGGGCCAACATTTCTAAAGAATGCTTTCAGCACCTTGTTGAATCAATGCCACGTAGAATTAAGGCAGTTCTGAAAGCGAAAGGGGGTCAAACACAGTATTAGTATGGTGTTCCTAATAATCCTTTAGGTGAGTGTATATATATATATATAATTTAAGAAATGACATAAAATCCAGTGCAATGTTTCAATGTTTCGTTGCTTTTTTGTTTTTGTTTTGTTCCTAAAGATTTATTTAAAGTCCTTTACAATTGTGACTCTTTCTCTGTAGGGTTTGAAGGGTCTGACAGTCACTGATTGGTTAACTTATTAAGAGGCAGCAACAATGCATCACTATCAGAGTGATTCTGAATCCAGTAATGACAGCATGAACAGTCCTCCTGCAATGAAAGGTGAGTCAGTAAATTACTACATTATGAGTTTTTTAGCCACGTTTTGCTCAGGCGGCTCTTTTGATCTGTGCATGATAGAGCCGACCAAACCAAACGGTTTGTGAATTCAAACGGATGTTAAAGCTGTTCTGAAATACAATTTAAGTTTCAAATTATCTTTCTTGTTTCCTTAAGTGAACTTGTACTAAAGTACATTTTGTGTAGTTTCTTCCCCACTCCGACTAATAAATCATGTTTTGTCTACAGAAATGGAAAACATGTCAAAAATTGAATATTGAAGTATCAGTAAACTGCTGTTATTCTACAACTATGAGATTGATTTACTTCCTTGATTTGCTTGAAACAGTTGTCAGTAATTCAATAATAACTTTGAAAATGAAATGTTTCATTAATGTCAATTCAATCTTCTGTTTAATCATGTGATAATCTGCTGCAAATTGATAGTATACTCATGTTATGTCATTTCAGCAACAGCGTCCTCATCCAAACGCTGCCTGGAAGAAGCTGACGAAATGCTGTAAGAGGATGCAAACTTGATTTAAAGCATCAGAATTATTGAGCGTTCAAACAGAAATGTGATTATATTATGGAACGATATTCATAAAAATACCTCTTGAACTAAAGAAACTCACCAAATCAGCTAATATGGTTACCATTCATTTAAAAAAAAAATTATTACAAAGTGTTGGTGCAATAATGAACTCCAAATATTTCTTTTCTGTAGAGCTGATGTTAAACGTCTCAGAGATGAATTTACTGAACTCTATGAGAAAGATTACCCTCAACTCCAGCGCTGCATAGAGAAATTGCATCGTATCATCAGAACATTTGAAGAAGATTTCAGAGGAGCTACTAAAGGAGCTAGAGATGGAGGAGTGGTGGGGATCGCTGGAGGTGCTGCTGTGATAGCAGGATTAGCTTTAGCTCCATTTACTCTTGGGGCTTCTCTTGCTGTCGCAGGAGCAGGAGCAGCTGTAGGAGGTGGAATTTATGGAGGAATCAATAGCTCTGAGAAAAAGCACAAGATGGCACAATTAAGACGAGACATTGAAACTGAACTGAAAGACTTTCAGAATAAACTCAACCCTATGTCTGAAAAGATTAAAGGCATTAATGAGCGTATTGAGCAAATACTGAAAGACCTTGATAAACTAGAGCAAGACGCCAGGGATGCAAGTGAATATTTCGCCTCCACCAGTGAAAGACAGAACATACGAAGAGAAGACATGACTGGGTTGACTGCGCAGATGTCTGTAGTTATGACTTTGATTGGAACAATAGCAGGGATTTTTTCTGGTGTCTGGCTTTTTCTTGACCTTCTGTCAGTTATGGAAAATACCAGGGTGCTCAATGACATGGACAAACTAGCAAAAACACCCATAAATAAAGAAATGGATGAATGTGAGATAGAGTCAAAGGCTGGAAAATTCATTGTTGGAATGAGGAAAGTAATTCATCAGCTACAGGACATCATGGAAGAAATTAAGAAAACAAAAGACAAAATGGCAGTTTTTTAGAATGCAACCAGACAAACAAAACAATAGCGAGTATGCATTGACGTCGCTTTCCCGCCGGACTGAGTGGCAGAAGAGCTGCTCTGTTATAAGAGTAAAACAAACTACTGATTATCTGTTTAAACTAAACCCAGCTGGACTCGATAGGGTTCCTTACAACTTACCAAAGATCCAGTGATCCATGGATATTGACATGTGGCCAGGAATCGAGTTTCCTGACATTTATATGTAACTGATTTTGACGCAGGGGATATATGTAAATTTGATTGTGAACCCTTTATATAAATACAATATAAAACTACTTTGTAGTCACCATTATGGTGATCAGTGTTTGGCTCTTAACCCTTGACTCTTGAACACTAGTTTTTCTCTGGCTGTTGTGACAGTGAGTTTGTAAAGCACATTTATTGTGGCCAGAAAAAGCCAAGAGGAAGTTGATCAGGTGTTTTTGACTGTTGTGATGCCATAACTCGTCTGTTTCACTGATCTCTTTTTAAAGTTTAAAACTTGGATGTTTTTTTTAATATATGCTGATAATGCAATAATACAAATATTTGCAAAAGCTATACAGTTACACAGAATATAAGATGGCAAATATTTAATGGATGAGTTGTCAATACTACCCAGTGAGATCATGGGATGTTCACAGTGACACTCAGTGTGAGTAATATGTGAGCTCATTGTGAATTCATAATGTTGAGCAGGTTGAGATATCGGCTCAAATATCGGTCACCAGGGGGATATTCTACTTCCTGTTTCTCAACACTATCACAGTGCTCTCATGGTGAGCTCACACCGTGTCCTAACTACAAACAACGCATGATAAAAGGCGTCTTTTCCATGTTAATTAGAGTTTTTGTCCTAACCAGCCGCGACGGCGACACACGATGATTCTATTTTAGAAACGGTTTCTATTTCTGCGACGTCGCGGCTGGAACAACAACACAAAACATGACAATGATAATCTCAGGTAATGTTTATGTCCTTTATTTAATGTTAAAAGCGTGTAATGTGACTTTGAATATCATTTAGTGCTTCCAGCTTTGTCGTACTAAAAGCAACAAAGAATAATTCACCTCAGATCTTAAAATTAAACAAATTGAAACAAGAAACTTTCTGTGACAAAGATTGTTTTAGCAACTCAGTATGTATTTTAGTAATGTTTAAATGGTGTAATATTTGTGAATTTGATTGTGTACTTATCCATTTCCTTGCGAGTGCCGTCAAGATTAATCTCTGGTGCTGCGAGAGCCCGCCCACACGCTGTTCTGATTGGCTGTGGTTTTTGATTCATCTTGCAGTCGCGTCGCGTCTGGTGTGGGCAGACATGTTGCTTGTCGCTGGAATCTTATCGCGTCGTGTGTAGTTAGGACACGGTGTCAGACTGACTTTATTTCTGTCAGACGCCTACAGAAGCTCTTATTGAGAATTAACAGAGGTTTAGATGTTGATGTTTTATTGGTTTGTTACCATTATGGTGATCAGTGTTTGCTTTAGTTGGGCCCTTGACTTTTAACATCAGATTTTGTTTTACTGCTGTAACTGGAAGACACATTTGGCAAGGAAAGCCAAAAGAGAATCCATCTAGATGATGTCGGTTTGTTATTGATGATAACAACATAATCATCATCTGGATTTAGTACACAGTCTTTGTGAGGTGTTATTCATTTTATATTTTTAATTATAATATCCCTGTGTTTATATAGTATAAGATCCAGCAGTGATATAATCAGTTATGAAGAATTTTAAATGCATAATAAGACACAAACATTTTGAACTACTGTGTCGTTGAGACACAAAGAGACATCAAGAATCAGCGTATGAATCTCAACAATGGTGACAATCAAAGGCTTCATGCTGCAATGCATGCTGGGTACCTAGTCTTTGTGCAGTGAGTGCACTTTGACCTCACATTGTGGCCACATCACGAGTGTCCTGGAGCTCATGGTGAGATCAAATTGTTGACTGAAAATATGAAAAATTCCTACCAAAAATTAAGAATAAAAATAATGCATTGTATTGAAAATGACAAATGATTATTACACTGTTATGTTTAGTCTTTATTTAAATTGTTTAGATATGATCACTTAACAGGTTTATAATCAGGGTAGTGACTACTTTCACCACAATGTCAATAATGACTCAGCCATAAAGGGAAGTCCTATAAATATGTAAAGCTTACTCTTGCACGTCTGCCTTACAGTACTGTGTTTTGTTGTGCTTATATGATAAATTGCATGTTAAAAGTGTGATGTAGTTCTCTGTGCTCTTTCTCTGTGTGTCCAGATCTAAATCTGCTTTGAAACGATGTGTACTGTAAAAAGAACTATACAAATAAATCTGACTTGACCTTTGACACGTGCTTTACTGGTTGATCTGGTCTGGAGTCTGTTCTGGTGATCAATCCATCTATACAGTATCAGCCGTCCTCGAACTGTGGGATAAAAATGATCCGGGGTCGGTTATAGACATCCCTTGCAGAAAGAAAATATATTTCCCTATATATGAATGATCAATATATGAAAATGATATAACTGTATATTTGAAAATATACAGAATAATATAATGTGTTAATATATTACAATATATTGAATAATACATAAGGAATTGCCACTTATCATATATTTACTAATATATCATAATGTGTGTACTTTTATATTAAGTTATACATCTCATACTATATAGATATATATGTGATCAGATATGGTACTGCATATATTGCAGATATATTTACTCTTGCAGTATAAACGCATGTATAGAGAAATATATAATGTAACATTACAAATGTTTCATAATTTCAAGCACAAGCACACCTGCATGTATTAAAGTATTAATCAAAGAGACTCTCACTGCTGAAGAGAGCACAGACGTTACTTTTTTAATAAAGTAATTATAGTCTTAATTGTGTTCGGCCAATCATCAGCCTGATCACAGGCTCTACTCTTCAGCACAACGGTAACCCCAAAAACTCAGGGACATTATGAGGACATTCCATAGGTGTAATGGTTTTTATACTGTACAAACTGTACATTCTATCCCCCTACACTACCCCTACCCCTAAACCTACCCATCACACACACACTACCCCTAAACCTACCCATCACACACACACACTACCCCTACCCCTAAACCTGCCCATCACACACACACACACACACACACATACACACACTACCCCTAAACCTACCCATCACACACACACTACCCCTAAACTTACCCATCACACACACACACACACACACACACTACCCCTAAACCTACCCATCACACACACACTACCCCTAAACCTACCCATCACACACACACACACACACTACCCCTACCCCTAAACCTACACATCACA
>CM077193.1:51787519-51802519 GCA_039654625.1 Rhinogobio ventralis | reverse complement strand
CAGCGTTCAATGGTGTGTTTTAGATTTGTTTTGTGGGTAACTGAATCAAATCAAACACTATATCACTGCCTCACCGTGGCAGAAGAATCTCCGCTTCTCTTCCTCAGAGTTATCGTCACATAAACTCTGCAGATCTTCATCTTTTCTGTTTATTGAATGCAGGAAACATGAAGAGCTGCTGGGTTCTTATGATGATATCAACTAAAGAAAGGGAACTTTGCTAATGGACATATAATAAAAATGAATGATGTAGCTCTACTGTTACAACAGGAGAAGTGTTAGAGATCAGGAGAGTCAGGAGATATAAAGGTCAGAGGTCACCTCACTGCTCGTGAGCATCATCTGGTGGACACACACACACACAGACACACACACACACACTACCCCTACCCCTAAACCTACCCATCACACACACACTACCCCTAAACCTACCCATCACACACACACACACACTACCCCTACCACTAAACCTACCCATCACACACACGCACACACACACACACACACACATACACACACACACTACCCCTAAACCTACCCATCCACACACACACACACACACACACACACTATCCCTACCCCTAAACCTACCCATCACACACACACACTACCCCTACCCCTAAAACTACCCATCACACACACACACACACTACCCCTACCCCTAAACCTACCCATCACACACACACACACACACACACACACTACCCCTAAACCTGCCCATCACACACACACACACACTACCCCTAAACCTACCCATCACACACACACTACCCCTAAACCTACCCATCACACACACACACACACACACACACACACTACCCCTACCCCTACCCCTAAACCTACCCATTACACACACACACACACTACCCCTAAAACTACCCATCACACACACACTACCCTTACCCCTAAACCTACCCATCACACACACACACACACACTACCCCTACCACTAAACCTACCCATCACACACACACACGCTACCCCTAAAACTACCCATCACACACACACTACCCCTACCCCTAAACCTACCCATCACACACACACACACACACTACCCCTACCCCTAAACCTACCCATCACACACACACACACACACACTACCCCTGCCACTAAACCTACCCATCACACACACACACACACACACACACACACACACACACACACACACACACACACACTACCCCTACCCCTAAACCTACCCATCACACACACACACACACACACACTTCCCCTACCCCTAAACCGACCCATCACACACACACACACACACACACACACTACCCCTACCCCTAAACC
This sequence comes from Rhinogobio ventralis, assembly GCA_039654625.1. Lineage (NCBI taxonomy): Eukaryota > Metazoa > Chordata > Actinopteri > Cypriniformes > Gobionidae > Rhinogobio > Rhinogobio ventralis. Next base: position 51,801,223 of record CM077193.1, on the reverse strand, counting down.
TACCCATCACACACACACACTACCCCTACCACTAAACCTACCCATCACACACACACACACACACACACACACACTACCCCTACACCTAAACCTGCCCATCACACACACACACACACACTACCCCTAAACCTACCCATCACACACACACTACCCTTAAACCTACCCATCACACACACACACACACACTACTCCTACCCCTAAACCTACCCATCACACACACACACACACTACCCCTACCCCTAAACCTGCCCATCACACACACACACTACCCCTAAACCTACCCATCACACACACACACACACACACACACTACCCCTAAACCTACCCATTACACACACACACACACTACCCCTAAAACTACCCATCACACACACACTACCCCTACCCCTAAACCTACCCATCACACACACACACACACACACAGACACACACACACTACCCCTACCCCTAAACCTACACACCACACACACACTACCCCTAAACCTACACATCACACACACACACACTACCCCTACCACTAAACCTACCCATCACACACACACACGCTACCCCTAAAACTACCCATCACACACACACTACCCCTACCCCTAAACCTACCCACCACACACACACACACACACACACTACCCCTACCCCTAAACCTACCCATCACACACACACACACACACACTACCCCTACCACTAAACCTACCCATCACACACACACACGCTACCCCTAAAACTACCTATCACACACACACTACCCCTACCCCTAAACCTACCCATCACACACACACACACACACACACACACTACCCCGACCCCTAAACCTACCCATCACACACACACACACACACACACTACCCCTACCACTAAACCTACCCATCACACACACACACACACACACACACACACACACACAAACACACACACTACCCCTACCCCTAAACCTACCCATCACACACACACACACACACACTTCCCCTACCCCTAAACTGACCCATCACACACACACACACACACACACACACTACCCCTACCACTAAACCTACCCATCACACACACACACTACCCCTAAAACTACCCATCACACACACACACACACTACCCCTACCCCTAAACCTACCCATCACACACACACACACACACACACTACCCCTACCCCTAAACCTGCCCATCACACACACACACACACACACACACTACCCCTAAACCTACCCATCACACACACACTACCCCTAAACCTACCCATCACACACACACACACACACACACACACTACCCCTACCCCTAAACCTACCCATCACACACACACACACACACACACACACACACACTACCCCTACCCCTAAACCTACCCATCAAACACACACACTACCCCTACCACTAAACCTACCCATCACACACACACACACACTACCCCTACCCCTAAAACTACCCATCACACACACACACACACTACCCCTACCCCTAAAACTACCCATCACACACACACACACACACACACACACACTACCCCTACCCCTAAACCTGCCCATCACACACACACACACTACCCCTAAACCTACCCATCACACACACACTACCCCTAAACCTACCCATCACACACACACACTCACACACACACACACTACCCCTACCCCAAACCTGCCCATCACACACACACACACACTGCCCCTAAACCTACCCATCACACACACACTACCCCTAAACCTACCCATCACACACACACACACACACACTACCCCTACCCCTAAACCTACCCATTACACACACACACACACACTACCCCTAAAGCTACCCATCACACACACACTACCCCTACCCCTAAACCTACCCATCACACACACACACTACCCCTACCACTAAACCTACCCATCACACACACACACACGCTACCCCTACCCCTAAAACTACCCATCACACACACACACACACTACCCCTACCCCTAAAACTACCCATCACACACACACACACACACACTACCCCTACCCCTAAACCTGCCCATCACACACACACACACTACCCCTAAACCTACCCATCACACACACACTACCCCTAAACCTACCCATCACACACACACACACACACACACACACTACCCCTACCCAAACCTGCCCATCACACACACACACACACACTGCCCCTAAACCTACCCATCACACACACACTACCCCTAAACCTACCCATCACACACACACACACACACACACACACACTACCCCTACCCCTAAACCTACCCATTACACACACACACACACACACACTACCCCTAAAACTACCCATCACACACACACTACCCCTACCCCTAAACCTACCCATCACACACACACACACACACACACACACACACACTACCCCTACCCCTAAACCTACACACCACACACACACTACCCCTAAACCTACACATCACACACACTACCCCTACCACTAAACCCACCCATCACACACACACACGCTACCCCTAAAACTACCCATCACACACACACTACCCCTACCCCTAAACCTACCCATCACACACACACACACACACACACACTACCCCTACCCCTAAACCTACCCATCACACACACACACACACACTACCCCTACCACTAAACCTACCCATCACACACACACACACACACACACACACTACCCCTACCCCTAAACCTACCCATCACACACACACACACACACACTTCCCCTACCCCTAAACCGACCCATCACACACACACACACACTACCCCTACCCCTAAACCTACCCATCACACACACACACACACTACCCCTACCACTAAACCTACCCATCACACACACACACACACACACACTACCCCTACCCCTAAACCTACCCATCACACACACACACACACTACCCCTACCCTTAAACCTACCCATCACACACACACACACTTCCCCTACCCCTAAACTGACCCATCACACACACACACACACACACACACACACTACCCCTACCACTAAACCTACCCATCACACACACACACTACCCCTAAAACTACCCATCACACACACACACACACTACCCCTACCCCTAAACCTGCCCATCACACACACACACACACACACACACACACACTACCCCTACCCCTAAACCTGCCCATCACACACACACACACACACACACACACACACTACCCCTAAACCTACCCATCACACACACACTACCCCTAAACCTACCCATCACACACACACACACACACACACACTACCCCTACCCCTAAACCTACCCATCACACACACACACACACACACACACTACCCCTACCCCTAAACCTACCCATCACACACACACACTACCCCTACCACTAAACCTACCCATCACACACACACACACACTACCCCTACCCCTAAAACTACCCATCACACACACACACACACTACCCCTACCCCTAAAACTACCCATCACACACACACACACACACACACACACACACACACACACTACCCCTACCCCTAAACCTGCCCATCACACACACACACTACCCCTAAACCTACCCATCACACACACACTACCCCTAAACCTACCCATCACACACACACACTCACACACACACACTACCCCTACCCCAAACCTGCCCATCACACACACACACACACACACTGCCCCTAAACCTACCCATCACACACACACTACCCCTAAACCTACCCATCACACACACACACACACACACACACACACACTACCCCTACCCCTAAACCTACCCATTACACACACACACACACACTACCCCTAAAACTACCCATCACACACACACTACCCCTACCCCTAAACCTACCCATCACACACACACACTACCCCTACCACTAAACCTACCCATCACACACACACACACACTACCCCTACCCCTAAAACTACCCATCACACACACACACACACACACACACACACACACACACACACTACCCCTACCCCTAAACCTGCCCATCACACACACACACACTACCCCTAAACCTACCCATCACACACACACTACCCCTAAACCTACCCATCACACACACACACACACACACACACACACACTACCCCTACCCCTAAACCTACCCATTACACACACACACACACACTACCCCTAAAACTACCCATCACACACACACTACCCCTACCCCTAAACCTACCCATCACACACACACACACACACACACACACACACTACCCCTACCCCTAAACCTACACACCACACACACACTACCCCTAAACCTACACATCACACACACACACACACACTACCCCTACCACTAAACCCACCCATCACACACACACACGCTACCCCTAAAACTACCCATCACACACACACTACCCCTACCCCTAAACCTACCCATCACACACACACACACACACACACTACCCCTACCCCTAAACCTACCCATCACACACACACACACACACTACCCCTACCCCTAAACCTACCCATCACACACACACAAACACACACTTCCCCTACCCCTAAACCGACCCATCACACACACATACACACTACCCCTACCCCTAAACCTACCCATCACACACACACACTACCCCTACCACTAAACCTACCCATCACACACACACACACACACACACTACCCCTAAACCTACCCATCACACACACACACTACCCCTACCACTAAACCTACCCATCACACACACACACACACTACCCCTACCACTAAACCTACCCATCACACACACACACACACTACCCCTACCCCTAAACCTGCCCATCACACACACACACACACACACACACTACCCCTACCCCTAAACCTACCCATCACACACACACTACCCCTAAACCTACCCATCACACACACACACACTACCCCTAAACCTACCCATCACACACACACTACCCCTAAACCTACCCATCACACACACACACACATTACCCCTACCCCTACCCCTAAACCTGCCTATCACACACACACACTACCCCTAAAACTACCCATCTCACACACACACACACACACACACACACACACACACACACACACTACCCCTACCCCTAAACCTACCCATCACACACACACTACCCCTAAACCTACCCATCACACACACACACACTACCCCTAAACCTACCCATCACACACACACACACACACACATTACCCCTACCCCTACCCCTAAACCTGCCTATCACACACACACACTACCCCTAAAACTACCCATCACACACACACTACCCCTACCCCATAAAACTACCCATCACACACACACACACACACTACCCTTACCCCTAAACCTACCCATCACACACACACACACACTACCCCTAAAACTACCCATCACACACACACACTACCTCTATCCCTAAACCTACCCATCACACACACACACACACACACACACTACCCCTAACCCTAAACCTACCCATCACACACACACACTACCCCTACCCATCACACACACACACTACCCCTACCCCTAATCCTACCCATCACACACACACACTACCCCTACTCATCACACACACACACACACACACACACACAGGAAACATTCTGCATTTTACATTTTTAATAAAACATTGTTTAGTATGTTTTAGTATATTTATATATATATAATATAGTATATTTTTATTATGAGGACACAGGAAATGTAATATCAGTGTAATACCCATGTCATTATACAAATGTGTCCTCATAAATCACATAAACATGCACATGTTCACACACACACCAGAAACCCTTTTAAATGACAAAATAATTAACTTAGAACACTAACAGATCTCCCCCTATATTAATATTGAGCAAAACTCTAAACTGTAAATATCAGCTACTGTATATCTACTATACACATATAAACATATAGAGGTGCAGGTTTGTTTATGGATGACTAATTCCAGCGTTCAATGGTGTGTTTTAGATTTGTTTTGTGGGTAACTGAATCAAATCAAACACTATATCACTGCCTCACCGTGGCAGAAGAATCTCCGCTTCTCTTCCTCAGAGTTATCGTCACATAAACTCTGCAGATCTTCATCTTTTCTGTTTATTGAATGCAGGAAACATGAAGAGCTGCTGGGTTCTTATGATGATATCAACTAAAGAAAGGGAACTTTGCTAATGGACATATAATAAAAATGAATGATGTAGCTCTACTGTTACAACAGGAGAAGTGTTAGAGATCAGGAGAGTCAGGAGATATAAAGGTCAGAGGTCACCTCACTGCCCGTGAGCATCATCTGGTGGACACACACACACACAGACACACACACACACACTACCCCTACCCCTAAACCTACCCATCACACACACACACTACCCCTAAACCTACCCATCACACACACACACACACTACCCCTACCACTAAACCTACCCATCACACACACACACACACACACACACACACACACACACACACACACACATACACACACACACTACCCCTAAACCTACCCATCCACACACACACACACACACACACACTATCCCTACCCCTAAACCTACCCATCACACACACACACTACCCCTACCCCTAAAACTACCCATCACACACACACACACACTACCCCTACCCCTAAACCTACCCATCACACACACACACACACACACACACTACCCCTAAACCTGCCCATCACACACACACACACACTACCCCTAAACCTACCCATCACACACACACTACCCCTAAACCTACCCATCACACACACACACACACACACACACACACACTACCCCTACCCCTACCCCTAAACCTACCCATTACACACACACACACACTACCCCTAAAACTACCCATCACACACACACTACCCTTACCCCTAAACCTACCCATCACACACACACACACACACTACCCCTACCACTAAACCTACCCATCACACACACACACGCTACCCCTAAAACTACCCATCACACACACACTACCCCTACCCCTAAACCTACCCATCACACACACACACACACACTACCCCTACCCCTAAACCTACCCATCACACACACACACACACACACTACCCCTGCCACTAAACCTACCCATCACACACACACACACACACACACACACACACACACACACACACACACACACACACTACCCCTACCCCTAAACCTACCCATCACACACACACACACACACACACTTCCCCTACCCCTAAACCGACCCATCACACACACACACACACACACACACACACTACCCCTACCCCTAAACCTACCCATCACACACACACACTACCCCTACCACTAAACCTACCCATCACACACACACACACACACACACACTACACCTACACCTAAACCTGCCCATCACACACACACACACACACACTACCCCTAAACCTACCCATCACACACACACTACCCTTAAACCTACCCATCACACACACACACACACTACCCCTACCCCTAAACCTACCCATCACACACACACACACACTACCCCTACCCCTAAACCTGCCCATCACACACACACACTACCCCTAAACCTACCCATCACACACACACACACACACACTACCCCTAAACCTACCCATTACACACACACACACACTACCCCTAAAACTACCCATCACACACACACTACCCCTACCCCTAAACCTACCCATCACACACACACACACACACACACACACACACACACACACACACACACACACACACACACACTACCCCTACCCCTAAACCTACACACCACACACACACTACCCCTAAACCTACACATCACACACACACACACTACCCCTACCACTAAACCTACCCATCACACACACACACGCTACCCCTAAAACTACCCATCACACACACACTACCCCTACCCCTAAACCTACCCATCACACGCACACACACACACACTACCCCTACCCCTAAACCTACCCATCACACACACACACACACACACTACCCCTACCACTAAACCTACCCATCACACACACACACACACTACCCCTACCCCTAAAACTACCCATCACACACACACACACACACACACACACACACACACACTACCCCTACCCCTAAACCTGCCCATCACACACACACACACTACCCCTAAACCTACCCATCACACACACACTACCCCTAAACCTACCCATCACACACACACACACACACACACACACTACCCCTACCCCTAAACCTACCCATTACACACACACACACACACTACCCCTAAAACTACCCATCACACACACACTACCCCTACCCCTAAACCTACCCATCACACACACACACACACACACACACACTACCCCTACCCCTAAACCTACACACCACACACACACTACCCCTAAACCTACACATCACACACACACACACACTACCCCTACCACTAAACCCACCCATCACACACACACACGCTACCCCTAAAACTACCCATCACACACACACTACCCCTACCCCTAAACCTACCCATCACACACACACACACACACACACTACCCCTACCCCTAAACCTACCCATCACACACACACACACACACTACCCCTACCCCTAAACCTACCCATCACACACACACAAACACACACTTCCCCTACCCCTAAACCGACCCATCACACACACATACACACTACCCCTACCCCTAAACCTACCCATCACACACACACACTACCCCTACCACTAAACCTACCCATCACACACACACACACACACACACACACACACTACCCCTACCCCTAAACCTACACACCACACACACACTACCCCTAAACCTACACATCACACACACACACACACACTACCCCTACCACTAAACCCACCCATCACACACACACACGCTACCCCTAAAACTACCCATCACACACACACTACCCCTACCCCTAAACCTACCCATCACACACACACACACACACACACTACCCCTACCCCTAAACCTACCCATCACACACACACACACACACTACCCCTACCCCTAAACCTACCCATCACACACACACAAACACACACTTCCCCTACCCCTAAACCGACCCATCACACACACATACACACTACCCCTACCCCTAAACCTACCCATCACACACACACACTACCCCTACCACTAAACCTACCCATCACACACACACACACACACACACTACCCCTAAACCTACCCATCACACACACACACTACCCCTACCACTAAACCTACCCATCACACACACACACACACTACCCCTACCACTAAACCTACCCATCACACACACACACACACTACCCCTACCCCTAAACCTGCCCATCACACACACACACACACACACACACTACCCCTACCCCTAAACCTACCCATCACACACACACTACCCCTAAACCTACCCATCACACACACACACACTACCCCTAAACCTACCCATCACACACACACTACCCCTAAACCTACCCATCACACACACACACACATTACCCCTACCCCTACCCCTAAACCTGCCTATCACACACACACACTACCCCTAAAACTACCCATCTCACACACACACACACACACACACACACACACACACACACACACACTACCCCTACCCCTAAACCTACCCATCACACACACACTACCCCTAAACCTACCCATCACACACACACACACTACCCCTAAACCTACCCATCACACACACACACACACACACATTACCCCTACCCCTACCCCTAAACCTGCCTATCACACACACACACTACCCCTAAAACTACCCATCACACACACACTACCCCTACCCCATAAAACTACCCATCACACACACACACACACACTACCCTTACCCCTAAACCTACCCATCACACACACACACACACTACCCCTAAAACTACCCATCACACACACACACTACCTCTATCCCTAAACCTACCCATCACACACACACACACACACACACACTACCCCTAACCCTAAACCTACCCATCACACACACACACTACCCCTACCCATCACACACACACACTACCCCTACCCCTAATCCTACCCATCACACACACACACTACCCCTACTCATCACACACACACACACACACACACAGGAAACATTCTGCATTTTACATTTTTAATAAAACATTGTTTAGTATGTTTTAGTATATTTATATATATATAATATAGTATATTTTTATTATGAGGACACAGGAAATGTAATATCAGTGTAATACCCATGTCATTATACAAATGTGTCCTCATAAATCACATAAACATGCACATGTTCACACACACACCAGAAACCCTTTTAAATGACAAAATAATTAACTTAGAACACTAACAGATCTCCCCCTATATTAATATTGAGCAAAACTCTAAACTGTAAATATCAGCTACTGTATATCTACTATACACATATAAACATATAGAGGTGCAGGTTTGTTTATGGATGACTAATTCCAGCGTTCAATGGTGTGTTTTAGATTTGTTTTGTGGGTAACTGAATCAAATCAAACACTATATCACTGCCTCACCGTGGCAGAAGAATCTCCGCTTCTCTTCCTCAGAGTTATCGTCACATAAACTCTGCAGATCTTCATCTTTTCTGTTTATTGAATGCAGGAAACATGAAGAGCTGCTGGGTTCTTATGATGATATCAACTAAAGAAAGGGAACTTTGCTAATGGACATATAATAAAAATGAATGATGTAGCTCTACTGTTACAACAGGAGAAGTGTTAGAGATCAGGAGAGTCAGGAGATATAAAGGTCAGAGGTCACCTCACTGCCCGTGAGCATCATCTGGTGGACACACACACACACAGACACACACACACACACTACCCCTACCCCTAAACCTACCCATCACACACACACACTACCCCTAAACCTACCCATCACACACACACACACACTACCCCTACCACTAAACCTACCCATCACACACACACACACACACACACACACACACACACACACACACACACATACACACACACACTACCCCTAAACCTACCCATCCACACACACACACACACACACACACTATCCCTACCCCTAAACCTACCCATCACACACACACACTACCCCTACCCCTAAAACTACCCATCACACACACACACACACTACCCCTACCCCTAAACCTACCCATCACACACACACACACACACACACACTACCCCTAAACCTGCCCATCACACACACACACACACTACCCCTAAACCTACCCATCACACACACACTACCCCTAAACCTACCCATCACACACACACACACACACACACACACACACTACCCCTACCCCTACCCCTAAACCTACCCATTACACACACACACACACTACCCCTAAAACTACCCATCACACACACACTACCCTTACCCCTAAACCTACCCATCACACACACACACACACACTACCCCTACCACTAAACCTACCCATCACACACACACACGCTACCCCTAAAACTACCCATCACACACACACTACCCCTACCCCTAAACCTACCCATCACACACACACACACACACTACCCCTACCCCTAAACCTACCCATCACACACACACACACACACACTACCCCTGCCACTAAACCTACCCATCACACACACACACACACACACACACACACACACACACACACACACACACACACTACCCCTACCCCTAAACCTACCCATCACACACACACACACACACACACTTCCCCTACCCCTAAACCGACCCATCACACACACACACACACACACACACACACTACCCCTACCCCTAAACCTACCCATCACACACACACACTACCCCTACCACTAAACCTACCCATCACACACACACACACACACACACACTACACCTACACCTAAACCTGCCCATCACACACACACACACACACACTACCCCTAAACCTACCCATCACACACACACTACCCTTAAACCTACCCATCACACACACACACACACTACCCCTACCCCTAAACCTACCCATCACACACACACACACACTACCCCTACCCCTAAACCTGCCCATCACACACACACACTACCCCTAAACCTACCCATCACACACACACACACACACACTACCCCTAAACCTACCCATTACACACACACACACACTACCCCTAAAACTACCCATCACACACACACTACCCCTACCCCTAAACCTACCCATCACACACACACACACACACACACACACACACACACACACACACACACACACACACACACACACACACACACACACTACCCCTACCCCTAAACCTACACACCACACACACACTACCCCTAAACCTACACATCACACACACACACACTACCCCTACCACTAAACCTACCCATCACACACACACACGCTACCCCTAAAACTACCCATCACACACACACTACCCCTACCCCTAAACCTACCCATCACACACACACACACACACACTACCCCTACCCCTAAACCTACCCATCACACACACACACACACACACACTACCCCTACCACTAAACCTACCCATCACACACACACACACACTACCCCTACCCCTAAAACTACCCATCACACACACACACACACACACACACACACACACACTACCCCTACCCCTAAACCTGCCCATCACACACACACACACTACCCCTAAACCTACCCATCACACACACACTACCCCTAAACCTACCCATCACACACACACACACACACACACACACTACCCCTACCCCTAAACCTACCCATTACACACACACACACACACTACCCCTAAAACTACCCATCACACACACACTACCCCTACCCCTAAACCTACCCATCACACACACACACACACACACACACACTACCCCTACCCCTAAACCTACACACCACACACACACTACCCCTAAACCTACACATCACACACACACACACACTACCCCTACCACTAAACCCACCCATCACACACACACACGCTACCCCTAAAACTACCCATCACACACACACTACCCCTACCCCTAAACCTACCCATCACACACACACACACACACACACTACCCCTACCCCTAAACCTACCCATCACACACACACACACACACTACCCCTACCCCTAAACCTACCCATCACACACACACAAACACACACTTCCCCTACCCCTAAACCGACCCATCACACACACATACACACTACCCCTACCCCTAAACCTACCCATCACACACACACACTACCCCTACCACTAAACCTACCCATCACACACACACACACACACACACTACCCCTAAACCTACCCATCACACACACACACTACCCCTACCACTAAACCTACCCATCACACACACACACACACTACCCCTACCACTAAACCTACCCATCACACACACACACACACTACCCCTACCCCTAAACCTGTCCATCACACACACACACACACACACACTACCCCTACCCCTAAACCTACCCATCACACACACACTACCCCTAAACCTACCCATCACACACACACACACTACCCCTAAACCTACCCATCACACACACACTACCCCTAAACCTACCCATCACACACACACACACATTACCCCTACCCCTACCCCTAAACCTGCCTATCACACACACACACTACCCCTAAAACTACCCATCTCACACACACACACACACACACACACACACACTACCCCTACCCCTAAACCTACCCATCACACACACACTACCCCTAAACCTACCCATCACACACACACACACTACCCCTAAACCTACCCATCACACACACACACACACACACATTACCCCTACCCCTACCCCTAAACCTGCCTATCACACACACACACTACCCCTAAAACTACCCATCACACACACACTACCCCTACCCCATAAAACTACCCATCACACACACACACACACACTACCCTTACCCCTAAACCTACCCATCACACACACACACACACTACCCCTAAAACTACCCATCACACACACACACTACCTCT